>BDUI01013919.1:24840-38319 GCA_002335545.1 Apodemus speciosus | reverse complement strand
GAGAGAGAGAGAGAGAGAGAGAGAGAGAGAGAGAGAGAGAGAGAGAGAGAGAGAGAGAGAGAACACACTACTCGTGTGGGGTTTCTGAAAAGTCCAGAAGAGGACTAGAAGTACGGGTAGTTAGGAGCCACTGGATGAGGGTGTGCGTAACTGAACTCAGGTTTTCTGAAAGAACAGCAAGCGCTCTTAACCACGGAGGCATCTCTTCATCCTCAGGACAGTTTTTTGCTTTGGGTCTTTGAAAGAGTCGGGTATGTATTTGACGTGACGTATGTGAGAGAGTTCTACTTGCATACGTACATGAGCATCTGTGTGTAGTGCCCAGAAAGGGAAAACAGAACTTCTGGAACTGGAGTTACAAACTACTGGACACTACCTTTTGAGGAAATGGAACCCCAACCTGGGTCCTCTGCAAAAGCAGTAAGTGCTGCAAATCCCACTCGGCCATCTCTTCAGTTCCATGTAAAGCAACAGAAGCTGTGCTTAATTACATGAACACGWTCAGAGTTAAGGCAAAGAACMGTGAGCCTAGTGACTTCAGAGTTATTTACCCACCAGAACGTCTCTTCAGTAAATCGTCTTTTAACATCTTATGGGACACAATTTGCTCCTTGAAACACTGGTTCAAAAATAGTTCTGAGTTAATCACATAGGATGAAATCATAATTTAATTCCTCCCAATGAGACTTTTGTCTTATGTTTATTATTATCTCTGTGGCGGTGAGAATATCATAGATTCACAGAACATATTTGTGAAATTAACCTCAGGGAATACAATTCTGAGAAGAAACATCAGAAGTCTCACACTGTGGGTACAAATAGGCACTTGTTGGGATTCGTCCTGAAATCAGAAAAGGGATCTTTCTATATCAAAAATAAAAAGACAAAGATAACACAAATGACTGATAAGCATACAAAACCATGCCTGACAGCACTCATAATAGTAATGTTAATCAACATCTCCATGAGTTATACTCACTAGGATAACAACCARAAAGTCAGATAATAACAAGGGCCCAAGTGCCAGCAGAGATGAGAGAAACTAGAAGGCTTCTCTGATGTTGATGGGTATGTAAAACCATCTGCCTCCTTTTGGAAAAAGTTTATATTACTTCAAAAGTTAAGCAAAGACAGAATCTAGAAATTTCACTCCTAGGTATATGCCCAAGAGAAATGAAGATGTGTGTCTATGCATAAACTTTTACATAAATGTTACTGCAGCATTATTTATATTAGGCAAAAGAGCAAGTAACCAAGTGTCTATCAACTGATGACTGAGTAAACACAATGCAGTATAGTCACATAATNAAAGTCAGATAATAACAAGGGCCCAAGTGCCAGCAGAGATGAGAGAAACTAGAAGGCTTCTCTGATGTTGATGGGTATGTAAAACCATCTGCCTCCTTTTGGAAAAAGTTTATATTACTTCAAAAGTTAAGCAAAGACAGAATCTAGAAATTTCACTCCTAGGTATATGCCCAAGAGAAATGAAGATGTGTGTCTATGCATAAACTTTTACATAAATGTTACTGCAGCATTATTTATATTAGGCAAAAGAGCAAGTAACCAAGTGTCTATCAACTGATGACTGAGTAAACACAATGCAGTATAGTCACATAATACAGTATAGTCACACAATGTAATGTTGCTTGCCCATAGCAAGAAACAAACCACTGACCCATGCTGATACATATATATAATTTTATATATATATATAATTTTATATATATAATTTATATATACATAAATTATTATATCTTATATATGTAATAAAAAGTATGTTTAATAAAAGAAGCAAGTCACCAAATACCTTACCCTACATGATGCTATTTAAGCAAAATGTTAAGAAAAGATAATCCATAGAAAAGAAACCTGGTTGGTTAATGGTTGCTTAGGTCTTGTGTATGTGTTGGGGGGGCGGGTATTATGCCCTTGTAGCTAAAGGACACAGATTTTCTTTTTTAAATGACAAGGGATTGTTGAGAGATAGCAAGCCTGACAGCCTGAGTTTAATTCCTGGGATCCACATCATGGAAGAAGAAAACAGTGCCCAGAATTGTCCTCTGACCTTCACTCATGTCCTGTGACATGTGTGGGCACACACACATCAATTTACACACAATAAACAAATAAAATGTTAATCTAAAACAATCTGAAGTGAGCAAATATAATAATACTGTGTTATAAAATTGAAGGCTGCACACATCATYGAATTACTAAAACCCTAAACAAAACCTTTTTAAAAAGTGGTCTAGGACATCATTTTTTTTCTTGTAACATCTTTCAAATTTATAGGCTAAATACAGAAACAGTGGTGTCCCAACTATAACCAGCCTTTGTTTTACCTGAGGACTGAGTGAACAGCAATCTTTGTCAAACATTCGGGACACATGCTAGACAAAGAAGCCTGATTTACTGAACTATACTAGAACGATTTTTATGAAGAGTAAAATAGTCTGTCAAAAAAAGCACAGTAAGATAAAATGCCTTGCAACTTAGGATTTTCAAAAAGCAAGCATCATGACCATCATTGTCAAAGTAAATTTTTCTATTTATTTTTATTGCTCACTAAGAAACCCCAGGGTTCCTTGGCTCCATCTACCATTTGCTCTGKATCTGACTTTTGCAATCTCTGTATCCTTTGTTGGGTTTCTAGACTAGACACTCATCCTTTTGTCTYGCCTGCATTATCATCCACTCGCACTTCTGAATTAATCTTTCCTTCTGAACTCATACTCAATGCACATCTCAGCAGTTGTGTCATTACAATGCTTAATACTCTCTTCTTCCCCACTGGCCTCAGTACCCAAAGCCCAATGCATTCTTYCAAATCTGACTGTCAATGCTTGTTTTTCTGTGCCCATCAGCTCCTTAATCAGGCYTTCTCTAGGAATACTTCTCAATTCCCTCTGTAACTAGCTTTATGTGTTCTTGTTTCCAAGCCTCCCRTGGATATTTCTCTTTTCCATAGYCTCTTCCAGCTCTGTAAGTAMCTATATGTAAGGACCTACCTTAGTTTCCTCTAAGCACAGAACAAGTATACACACAGAAGGCACCAGACAGGCTGTGGCATCACTGAGATACSATCCGAACTAGTCCTTTTGCTGTGATTCCAACTCACCGATCAGCATTCATAAAAATGCCCTTCCCGCTAACTCCAGGAATGGAAATCCCATAATAATAAGTCAAATACCTGGATATTGAAGGGTCTGCTCTCTGGAAGTCAACAGTCTCTCTTAATATAATTAGGTATTTATCCATATTGATATTAGCTTTAGTAACATAAGACAGATTGTCAGTGTTTCAGAAGGTCTGAAATCATGTCAAAACTCAAAACACCATTGCTTTCCCACTAGAGGAAAAATGTACCTGGTATAGAAACCTGACAAAACCTGTGCTTCCCTGTGACTCTTGTCTAGTTTTCTGCTTACATTGGGAAACCTGGCCAGGAGCTGTCAAGGAGTGAAAAACTCAGACACATAGACACGCAGACACATATACTGAAGAAAAGCTGGGGTCAGGTGGGATGCACACACTCTGAGAGCTGCCCTTCAGCACTACCCAAACCTCACTGTGTTGGTTTTGTACGGCGCAGAGGGAAGGTGACTAGATAGTCTCAGTGGGGGTGGGAGGGTCTCTGCAGCTGAGCAGTCTCAGGCTGTATACATCTGGAGGAAGAAGCCGCAGTTGCTAGCTTTTCTACAGTGATCAGTTTTCTGTAAGAAGAATTTCAAGCCTGGTCGATACAAGGAAAGGCTTTATCCTTGGTCTTCATCATGGCTGTGCCCATGACAATACACATTCACTCAGAACTTGACACACTCAGGGCTTCTTAGGTTCCCTACAGCTGGCCCACAGGCACCGTGACCAACAAACATGATTACAATAAGTCTTCAAATGACTGGGTGTGCTGGTTTCCGTCCCTGAGAAGATTGACCAGTAGATACTATTTTCTGTCACCCGTGTGAGGAGGTGCACACTCCACAGAGCGTGCAATATCTCATTGATCACACACGTCCAGGTCTTACCAGATCAGGAATGAAAAGCCTTCGTGCCACTATAGATTTTGCAACTATGCTAAATCCATGTCCAGGCCTATATTCAATTTCCCCTATGCAAATATTATCTACAAGCCAATAGCAAGAAGGATATTAATAATGTCTATAAAAATGTTTACCTTGATTAAGTGGTTTCCAGCACTTGGTAGATACCAGGAAGGACTCCCTCCCTGTGTGACGAAGGCCTTTCTACCCCAATCCTGGCCGAGTTACCGCCTAGCACAAAACAGTGTTGTTAAGGCTTTCTTTCTTTAAATGAAACTAGAATTTTGTATTTTATACTTAAAAGTATCACATAAACACCGGCAAGAACAAATCAAATAACTTCCAAGAATTTAAAGCTAAGCACAGCAAAGAATTTCACAGTTTACCTCTTGGTTGGAGATGGCATCTCAAAATATAGATTAGTGTTTCAAAGCTTCTTGGCAAGATTAAATATATGAGCCAAGAGACTTGCAAACCATGAAAGGCAAAAAGAAAAAGAAGGAACTCTAAATTTTATTTCCAAAATGYACCTAACACAAGCATTCTAAGAAAGACGGATTCTCTCCTTCTTGCTCTGAACAAGGAGGATGCCCGAGGAGCGGCAGCCCCTGGAGAGTAATATTTGACACACAGCAGACGACATGCTTCACACGTCTGTAACACTACCAGCCCAAACAGATGCAGAAATGCACAGCCGTTCATTCAGTGAAGACTCTCTCAATTGCTTGTAGAATGCAGGACGCTTCCCCGAGAACACAGGCTTTTCTCTTCATTTGTCATACTCAGAGTCCAGAAACACACTAGCCAATGAGCTCATGGTCAGAGATGTGCTGAGATATTTTTGTACTAAAAGTTCCTCGAGTATCGAAAGATATAATTAATGAGATTGATACGCCATAATAGCATAGTTAGTAAAGTGGTGTTAATGTATTCAAAAATAAAAGAAAAATGTATTAATATCATCCATAATTCCATTTCCATGCGCAGGAGAGAAAGGGAGATTGTGGAAAGCTAGAGTCTTATCTACGAGCAGTGAGCACCGAGCAGTCACGCCACATTGTCACTAAAGGCTTTGAATGTAACAAGCTGGTGATGGCTCTGGGAAGAAGAGCAGTCTGAACCAGCAATTAACGACATGAGATGGTATTCCCCAAGTTCCCCCTTCTCAGGAAGGAAAGTACCCAACATGTAAGGGACACGGTTTTATAAAACACTGTACCCCCGTGACAACTACACATGCATCTGAATCCTGTCTAAATCATCCTCGGGATATAAACTCTTCCATGTCTGTTGTTCTAGGGATGTCCCCTAGCCTGCAGTCTTCTCCGACAACCTCTGTTTTCTATGCACGGAAGGAGAAACTTGGCTTTCTTGTTTGAACCACTGAGCCCACCTTGACCATAATGGTGCTTATCGGGGTTTTTCTCAAGGAAGAAGAATTTGTGTAAAGGCAAGCCAGGCCCTTTGGCCTTTGATGTCAGAACATTAGCTTCAAAGAACTGYTGGACACACACACACATGGGTATCCCACRCAGAGTAGCAAAACCTCAATGGTAGAGAAGGAGAATGGAGAGGAGAAGAGGCATCATGGAGTTGGGGAGGGGGGCTTCAAGTAAAGAAGGAAGCACGGGTAGAAACCCAGAAACCCCTGTGTGGCTGGAAGGGGAGAGAGGCGGTGGCTAACCTGTGCTAGCTCCTGTTTTTAACCCCTGGGGGCCAGCTACCTGTGTTATCCAACTCTGCTTTCCTGGACGCTACTTGGAAGCCATCCCCAAACTCCAACTCAGTCTATATCAACTCTTTGGCCCCTCCCCCTTCAGCCATCTGATCATTTCCCTCCCACTTTCCGTCACCTGAAGCACAGCACCTTAAAAAGACATATTTCTTTCCAAAGGTTCTTCCTTCTGTCTGTTCTCACTCAGAGTCTTTGACACTGTTTCTGTAGGTCTAAATTGCTGCAGCAAATAAGGCTGGGTTTGAAATAATCTAGCCTTGTTCTCAAATACAGGGTTGGGAGAGCCCTTTATTACAGGGCACTTCCTTCTAAAATCCTGCTTGCCTTTAATAAGAACCAGAAGCGGATAATCAGGAGTTTGGGAGCCGGGCCGCAGACGCAGCTGTTTCTCTGCTCTGTCACATCTGGCTGGTCTCCCCAGAATGCTTGTTTGTACTCTTGAGAAAGAAGAAAAAGGAGAGAGATTAGTCTCTGACTTTCTGTAGTTTTTAGGGATGCAGTGCAMTGACCTGCCAAAGAGCCCACAGTTAAAAACTGTATTAAAGGTTTGACGATGTGCCTTCCTCTTCAGAACAAACCTGTTCTTCAGAGCCCCTGACTCCTGTGGCAAGTCCCTAACAAGCTCGGCGATACCAGAAAGATGCAGATCTCCAAACAGGCAGTTGAAAAATTCCAGTCTAGCTTGAGCAAGAAAAGAGATCCACCCTGGACACACTGTGGGTTTTCAGAAAAAGGGGCTGAGGCTCTCTTCCCATCAGTGTTTCTGAGTGCGGCTTTGAGTTATCACAGGAAAGTCCTTCAGTTGTTGTTTCTAATACTGAGGGATAAGACTTGCATGTCCCAAATTTTCTTCTTTAGCATCTTCACAAGTAACTGATTACATACAACAAGCCATAATTGAAACTGCCTCCAGCACCATTAAGGCTGTAAAACAGGTATCACTGACTCTCACACAACCCCCTCTTTCTCTCCCTCTCTTCCTCTCCCTCTCTCTCTTTCTCTCTCTCTCATATAACCCTGTCYGTCCTGGAACTCACTTTGTAGGCCAGGCTGGCCTCAAACCAAACATGGAGATCTACCTGCCTCTGCCTCCTGAGTGCTGGTAGTGAAGGCATGGGCCACCACTGCCCCTTCATACTGACTCTTACTCGCACCAGAAAAAGAAGAAGCAAGTACAAGCAAGGCCTTCAACTCCGTGAAAGTGTTCTACAAAATCCGTCACCTCAGAGAATTCTGGAGCTTCTGAATAGCCGGCTCACCTTGGCGGTAGCATTTCCTCCTAGAGGGTCTGTGTTGGTGGGAGACTGAAGTCATCTGCACTGGGACCTCTTGAATTTGCTTCCAGGCATGTGGTTTTATTATTAACTTTTAGGAATTCCTTAATGTTCTTTATGAGTCCGACTTTGTGGAAATTGTAATAAACAGGAAGTGTTGGGGGGCATTTTTAGATTTTATTTCAAGGTCATATTAATTAGTAGATTTTACCTGGATCCCAAGATGGGGGACATGGTGGGCACCGTCTGTTTTATGAACTGCTCTCTGCCTCCAGCTCTGCTCTCCTACCCGCTCTCTCTTCTTCTGGTACCATTTTGCCCATAATCCTTTGCTGGCCAAGGAAACCTCAATCTGTCGATCCTACCACCTTTTCMAGGTCCCACGGCCCCTTCCTGTCATCACCCTTCTTCTCTAACAGCTCAGCCTCCGTGGTCCATCATGGGTAATTGCTCCCTTGGTCAGACCCTTCACTATTCGGACCCTCTCTCACTTTGTCTTCCCGGCTTGGCAGAGCTCCAGTTCTCTGCCAGATCTGCACTGCACCTGCTGACTGCACTGCATTGTGGCTGCAGACAGGCAGCTCTCTTTGGGCTCTAGACCGAGACCTTAGAGGGGGCCCTTTCCGGTTGCAGGCAGTTCTGCTGCCCTTGCCAAGTCCCTGTTTCCCTGCTAGTCTAAACCAGAGTTTCCTATCTTCTTTTCATCGTGCCTCCAATACCATCTCCTCTCTCTCTCTCTCTCTCTCTCTCTCTCTCTCTCTCTCTCTCTCCTCTCCTCTCCTCTCCTCTCCTCTTCTCTTCCCCGCCGCCCCCCCCCTCTCTGCTGCCACTTTGCTTCCTTCTCCATTGAGAGCATTGTAGTAGGCTGAAAATTCCTGCAGGTGCCCAGCATCATATGCAGCCTCCATCTGTAGCCGTGAGACAAACCCTGCCTCCCACCCCCCCCCACCCCCACCCCCACCCCCGTTGTTGTGAATGAGCTTCCTGTAATTCGCAGGGGACTCAGTCCCAGGCTGGCTCACCTACTTGAGAACACACTCAGCAGCCTGCCCGCTGTCCATTTCCCATCAGCCCACCAGGCAATAAGTATTTTGTCAGTTATCCCTTCTTAGTTACTGCATACTGTGACATAAGAGCTGTGTTTAATTTGGCTAAACCCAAGAACCTGCTGCCTCCTCCCAAACCCCAGACATCTCCCCCAGCTACACCTCAGCTAATGGTGTCACCCTTCTCTGGCTACTGAGATTAAAATTTTTGAAATAACTCTCTTTCGTCCATATACCATAACAGGTCAGCAAATCTATTGATTACCTTCAATATATTAAGATATTCTAAATATGGCTGTTTCTTACCGCTTCCTTGCTCAAACCTGGTTAAAATTTCTTAACTGTGTTATCTCAACAAATTCCTAACAAGTCACTTATGTCAGGAAAGGTTCAACCCCACAGCACAGGAACTGGGTTAAAATATTAGCACGGGACAGCTAGCTCCACGATAGACCTTGCCTATCCATGTAGGAGGCCCAAGGTCCCATCCTTTCCAACCCCTGCGCCATCACACAAACATACGCAGAAACTGACACTGATATCCTGCACCCCATCTCTGTGCGCGTGCACACACCCACAGAAGATTCTCACTTCATTGAATTAAGACTATCTAGTAAGTACAGGACAAGACCCTGCATGATCTCAGCTCCGAGTTTCTCTGGATCTCACTTTCTACCTCCTTTTGGTCTTTTCTGTTCCTCAGAAACTACTCAGGCCAGGAACCCTTGGCAGAAAACCATTTAACACATTCCCAGTGCCCTACTGGGACCTTCTCAATAGCGGTCTAAGTGAGGCCTGAAATCACCCTCCCTCGCCCAGTACTTCCTCCTCTTAGGTCCTGCTGAATCTCTCCCCCATCATTACTGAAAAGAACCTCTCTTTCTCCCTCTCTCTTCCTCTCTCTCCCTCTTTCCCTCCCTCTCTCCCTTCCTCCAGTAGTGTTTGAACCTAAGGCTTTGCCTAAGCTAAATAAGCACTCCATCATTCAGCTATAGCCATAGTCCTGGGTTGTTGGTTTGTTTGTTTGTTTGTTTTAACTTGTATTTTGAGACAGGATCACGCTAAGGTATCTAAACTGGAAATGAACATTTTTGCTCAGGCAAATTTTGAAGTCTGGCTGTCTTCACTGCTCTGAGTTGCTGGGGTTACAGACATGTGCTGACCAGACAAAGAACTACTTTTATTTTGTGCCTGTGCTAACACGTATGCTCTCTTTGGCCACAGTAGACAATAAACCAGGACAAATCTCTCTTGAAAGAGGGGGATACAGTGTCTGTCTACTGCAATCTCCAATACCTGGATCAGTACCAGACACAAAGGAAGACCTCAAAATTTGTTTGTGAAATAAATCAAGAATGCCGCCTGCCAGGCCCCTTGTCTTGGTCAGTGGAGAAACACCATGACCACACACACAGCCAGGGCAGCTCTTATAGAGGAAAAGACTAATCGGGGGTTGCCTCCAGTTTCCGAGGTTGAAGCCACTCTCATCATAGCCAAGAGCATAGTGACATGCAGTCAGTCACGGTACTAGAGAAGCAACTGAGAGTTCTACATCCAGATCTGTATGCCGCAAGAGCCACTGGGCCTGGCTTGGGCTTTGGAAACCTCAAAGTTCATCCCCAGAGACAAATTTCCTCCAACGAGGCCACACCCCCTAATCCTTCTAAGCAGTACCACTCTCTGATGACTAAGCATTCAAATACAGGAGCCTATAGGAGCCAATCTTATTCAAGCCACCACACTCCTCACTGTCTTAGTCTGAAGTGCACCTGTCTTAGATGGTGTCTTTCCCTGTATGTAAAGCAAGCAGAGGAAAATGTCCTACTCTCCCTCAGTCTAAAAGAACTGCTGACAAAGGGAGATGCAGACTATTAGCATCTTACTAACATAACAACATAATGGTAGCTTGAACAAGACAGATTTCTCCAGCAGTTTGGGGGTTAGAAGTCCAAGGCCAATGTCCCAGTCATTTCCAATGAGATCATCCTAAGCTTCAGAGCCATCTTCTCTCTCTCTTCTCCTGGACCTCACCAGCATATCCACAGAGTTGTGAGACATCAAGGAGAGAAAGTCAATGCACTCTGGTCTGTTGGGCCAGGTGATTGAACTAAACTAAGTCTTCAGCAAAAGAGTCGCATAGCCACATTCAGTTTTGAGACAAATTGAGACAAGTTTGGGGAGAGGGAAGTCAAATGAGAAATTGCCTTTATCACATTGGCCTGTAGGCATGTCTGTGGGGCATCATTCTAAGTGGTACCATGGTGGGCATAGGGCGTGGGCTATAAAAGAAAAGTATAAAGTCTTTCGTGCAAGCCGTGAAAAACCATCCCAGGAAGACGCATGCTCCATGGTTGGTGCTTGAGTTCTTGTTTTGGCTTCCCATAAGGATGGAGTCCTGTAAGATGCACAAACCCTTTCCTCTCCACATTGTTCTTGGTATTTTATTATAGCAACAGAGATGCAAACTAGGACACCACATTATGCCCTGTGTCATTTGGGGAATTCTGCCAGCAAATAAGCCCTTCCCTGAAGTAGTCCTTGAACTTCACACGAGAACATAAACCAAAATAAGTCTCATGTCTTTGTGTTTACCAGTCTGTGGCACTGGGAAAACAGAACATAAAGCCAAGGACCAGCCTTGCGATGCTGATATTTAAGCTAACTGATTCCCCTGGGACCCATCTCCAAATACCACACTGGGAGACCAGTATGTGTCATGAACAGAATTGAAAGGAACTCCATAGCACAGAACAGGGACCATTGGATCCTCTTGCCTCAGGCCCTGTGCAAAGGAAACTAATTTTGTTTTTCTTAGGATAGTCTTTATTTATCCTCACACACAGTATCTTGACGGTTTAGGGTTATGCTTTTCCTTCTTAATATGTTATGATTATTAGCCATATGTTTTAAACTAGTGAAAGCATCATGATGCTTTCTTTATTCACAAAGCAAAATAACACCACAAAGCATTACTTAATGAGTTTTAAGGTTCTACTCATTACCAGATTCCCAATCAATACCCAAATGTTCTGAGATTTCCAAGTACTTTTAAAAAATATTTCTTTTTATTATATCTACTTATGTGCATGTATATGTTTCCGTATGGGATTATGCACATGTATACAGGTACCCTTAGAAGTCAGAGGGTCGGGGCTGGAGAGATGGCTCAGCGGGTAAGAGCACTGCCTGCTTTTCCAAAGGTCCTGAGTTCAAATCCAAGCAACCACATGGTGGCTCACAACCATCTGTAATGAGATCTGACCCCTTCTTCTGGGGTGTCTGAAGACAGCTACATTGTACTTACATATAATAATAAATAAATCATTTTTTTTTAAAAAAAGAAACCAGAGGGTCATCTCTTGGACCTGGAGTTATAAGGAATTGAAGTTCCCCAACCTGTGCCCAAGGAACCAAACTAGGGTCCCCTGCAAAAGCAATACATACTCTTAACCACAGCCACAGGTGCTTTTTCAAAATCCATGAATGTAGAGTGCCCAAAGATCACAGACAAATCACATGGCATTGTCCTTAGATACAAGGAGCTTTCAATCCCAGGAGAAAAGATGAATATAGGTCATGACACTCAGACAATGTACACTGACACTGACACACTGACAGTCAAGTGGCAAGGTGGCTTGGCTGTTTGACACAGTACAAACTGGAAAGTCAGCCATTTTCTTTACCAGGCTAACCACATGAAGCCCTGACAGTTCTAAGGATGGAAATAGTGTTAGCCATTTACATTTCAATGAACTTTAATCAAACAAGATGCATGAATTAAAAAACAAAAAACAAAAAATAAAAAGAAAACCAAATAGCAACAACCCTGATTAGGAGAAAGGAGAAAAGAAATGATCATAGCAGCACTTGGTGCTAATGAGAAGAAAATAGACCCCTTTCTCTCCTAACCCTGGCACACTCAAGAAACAAGAGGAAAGGCCTAGGGCCTGTAAAAAATAATGCTTCCTTTTGATCATAGGCTTGCTACTCTTAAAATATCTTTTTAACTTTTGAACCACAGATTATAACTGTAAATATTTATGGGGCATAGTTCAATAGTTCATGAACTATTCCGCTTATTGTTTGATGATCAACTCAGGTTATTTAGATGACCTAGTATCTCAAACACATACATACACACACACACACACACACACACACACACACACACACACACACACACACACACACTTTTGTAATGAGAATCTTCAAAGCTCTCTCTCCTTGTCATTTTAATCTGTATAATACTACCATCTATAATCACCCTTTTATGCCCTGTTGCAAAAGGCCTGTTCCTTCTGTCTGTGTACCCATCAGCCATTACCCTATCCCGCTCCACCAGACTTTTGAAACTCCTATTTCACCCTATCTCTCTGAGCCCATTTTTTCATATTTTGCATTCAGTGTAGAGGTGGGTATCATTTGTCTTTCTGTGCCTGGCTTATTTCACTTAAACATTCTGAATCCCATGTTCATCATGCTGAAACAAATGATGATACTTTATTCTTACATTATAGTTAGAAAGTCAGTCCTCTAGACCTCCATGGATTGTACAATCATCATCTTGAAAGTTGAGACAAAATCTCCAGTCATCAGAGGGGTTTAATATTAGAAGAATATTAAAGGCAAGGCAGAATTCTTTTTTTCTCAAATTTTGCTTTCATGTTTGTTCATGGACACTGGACTTTTGGCAATCTTTTAGAGAAAAAATATTTTTCTCACTTGCTTGAAGTGTGTGTAAACATTTGGCAAACATTTTAACATAATGCTCATTGTCTAACATCATCAAAATGTGACATAAACCATGTCTATACACTTTCTGGTCAGCAAAAAGGAATTCTGAAGAATTCAGCTGTATTTTAATTGAGTGTTTGTATTTCATCATACAGAAGACAAGTTGGTTAAGAAACAGATGTGTTCTGAAATGAAGAGATGCTACTGCATACAAGTAGTCATATGAGATTCCATTCCTTGGATGACAACAGGCAAGGTTGCATGAGTTCTGCCGCCTGGTCAGGGTGATTGGCATTTGTCTTATTTTTCACAATGCAGTTCTTCCTGGTGAACAGTAAGCTCTCTACTATAGCCCTGAACATGCTACAGTTACCTCTAGAAATAGCTCAGACAATGACTGAGGAAATCTGTCCAGACAATACAGAGAAAGATAACACTAATAGACTATGGTAACTTATCAAGGATCTACTTTTATCAGCAGAGAACCAAGCATTATGAAATGGCAGAAGACTTTTTAGAATTTAATGAAAATAAAGGCACAACCTACCCAAATCTATGGGACACAATGAAAGCAGTGATAAGAGGAAAACTCATAGCCCTGAGTGCCTCCAAAAAGAAACTGGAGAGAGCATACACTAGCAGCTTAA
>BDUI01013918.1:23425-35982 GCA_002335545.1 Apodemus speciosus | reverse complement strand
TGCAGGCAAATAAATGGAACTTGAAAATATCCTGAGTGAGATAACTAAGAACCACAAGAACGTGCATGATATGTACTCACTGATAAATGAATATTGTCATGAAATAGAGTACAACCATGCTCCACTCCACAGACCTAAAGAAGCTAAACAAGAAGGATGATTCAAGCAAGGATGTTTGAATCTCATTTAGAAGGGRGAATAAGATACTATAGGAGGGAGACAAAGGGAGGGAACTAGGTGAGTGAGGGGATAGGAAGTAGRATGAATGAGAGTTTGGGATCAGGTGTGAGGAGTAACAGAAGAGATGGTCAAATGGCCATGAGAATTAATGAAAATCTGCAGCTGGCAGGGGTAGAGAGGGGGAAGTCATCTTAATGATGCCCCAGAGAAATGGGATAGGGAAGGAGACCAAGAATCCATGGGAGACTCCTTACCTATGACTCATAGCATTGSAGATAYGGAACCTGAAGYGGCTACCTCCTGTAGCCAGGTATKAACTCTTGTGGAGCAATTGGATCACCAATCCATGCACAAAATTTTCAAYGCAACATTTATTCAGGGATAGGGCATAGAACRGACTGAGGGAATGGCCAAGCAAAAATTGGACCAACTAGAGACCTATCTCATGGGCAAGTACCGATCCCTGACACTATTAATGATACACTGTTAGGCTTGCTGACAGGAGTCTAGCAAGGCTGTTTTCTGACATATTCCCCCATACACCTGACTCACACTAATGCAGAGRCCCACAGGCAAACAGTGGATGAAGCATGGGGACTCTTATGGAAGAGTTGGGGGGAAGGATTGATTGCACCAAGGGGATAGAAACTTCACAGAAAGACCAAGAGAGTCAATTCATCTAGACCTTGGGGCCCTCAGAGACCAAGCAAACAGCATGCATGGGCTGTACCTAGGCCCCCTGCACATATGTAGCAGATGTGAAGCTCAGTCTTTATATGGGTCCTAAACAAGGGGTATGAGGTATCCAAAAATCTGTTGCCTGTCTGTGGCATATGTTCTTCTATCTGGACTCCATTGTCTGACCCCAGTGGGAGAGGATGAGCCTAGCCAAGCAGAGACTTTATGTATGTGCCAGGGTAGAAGGATATAAGTGGGGTGAACTGCCCTCTCAGAATTGAAGGGGATAGGGGATGGSAAAATGTTTGTGGGAATAGCTGACCAGAAGTGGGCAGCTTTAGGATTGTAAAGTGAATTTTTAAAAATGGGAAGTTATTTTATTTTATAAATATGCTATATCAATCAAAAATATGGTAGAAAATTTAATAACCATGGGAATATTTCTACCCTCGAAGTTTTTTTAAGAGTTCCTTCTCCAATATACATATGCCAAGTGCTCATTAATTTTCTCTGTCAACTTGGCCTGGACCTACTATTAATTTTGTACAGATTTTGAAATTTGGTTAACATTTACCCAAGTACACTTMAAGTGAATTARGWTACCTAGAATTATGTGATAGGCTTCATACGCACTCTGAAGGCTTTAACAGAAAAATCTGTAGTCTTCCAAAAATAAGAGAACTTTTCTGCTGATTGATGAGTGCCTTCAGTTACAAGCGTGATTCCAGGAATGCCTTGGACAGCAGTTCATATACAAAATTCAGATTGGCCAGTGTTTACATACCAGGGAATTGATTAATTAAAAGATCTCTCTCTCTCTCTCTCTCTCTCTCTCTCTCTCTCTCTATCTATCTTTCTCTCTCTCCTGGTCTCCATTTTCTATGCATATATATGATAATCTGATATAAATGCCATTGTACCTTGAATTTGACAAATGGAACATTAAAAGTTGCAGGAAGATCAACTTCTGTGGTCTCCCTTCTAAAATGTTTAATTCAGCTGCATTAACAATTTTCACTTTCAAGTTATCTGCTGATATTAAGAGGGAATATCCAATGAAAACTCAAGTACCAGTGGAGTTTGGTTCCTTGTCCCYGAGAARAACCAATCTCAGTTGTCAAGTGTGACTAGGAACCACAGATGAGAATGTCCATATGCAAYGCTGCATGGACRGGACAATAGCTTCATGTCTTCCAGAACCTTCAAACTACAATTTTCTCATCTATACTTAACCTAAGAATCACCTAGCTTGGCCCCACTAAACTTTAATATGTGTGATATCAACAAGGTATATCATTCAAATATTGATTTTTCATTCTATTCAGATTTTATATTTTAATTAACAGCCATAGAAAATCAGTTAAATGGACTGAACTACATTTTAATTTACAGGTCAACACACCCTTCAGAATGATTAAAGAGCAATTCCTAAGAGAAGACCCATACAAAATTCTTGAAATYTCTTCTGATGATTTTAAAATAAAGCAGTTTAATAACTACTATATCAAACTATTTGAATGACAGAGATGATATTATACTAAAGTGATAGAGTTTGGTAAGAATAGAGTGTACAGTGATATCATTGAATAGTATTATTAATAAATATATGCATACTTTTAAAGGTTAGGAAGACTTGAAATGCAGAGAGCTATATCTATAGATAACTTCTATAGAATATAGAATATAGAAGTTATTACATCTAAAATTCTACACTGCAAAATATAAATCAGGAAATACCAGACTTTGTGTTAGTACATCCAATCAGATAGTAACAATCCTTCCTAACTCATCTAGGATAGCAGCAAGAGACACCAAGACTTCATCCTAAGATCTTTTTCCCTTAATTCTAGGTGTGAGAAGACCACAGAATGCCTGTATTATCATTATCTCTATAACATACTTGCTCATTCCTTGGMCTAAGGGAACCTGAGCACAGAGGAGTTCAGATCCCAAAATACCTCAGTATAGACAAAATATTTAGCCAGGACCTTTTCAGGACCATGTAAGATTCTGTCCTACAATAGTTTGTGATTACAGCCATAATCATATCTGGTTATGTTTAAGAGGGAGGTGGAGATGGCATGAAACTCATGGATGGATTTGTAGTCATTGATTCCACTGGGATTAACAGGAATGCCATAAGCATAGAAACACTTTTTGGCTCTTGATTCTCTTGCCTCTTACTCTTTTAGCCTCTCTCTCTTTCCCCCTCTTGGGCTCTCCTCCCTTTCCCCTTCCCTTCCCCCCTCTYTCCACTGACTATAGCTGGTTTCTACTTCTCTACTCTCTCCTTCTCTCTGCCTTTCTCTGCCTTTACTACCCCCTTAASTCCCCTCCCCATGCCCAGAATAAACTCTATTCTATACTCAAAAACACTTTTTGGAGGATGACAGGTGCAATTTGGAAGCCCCTAAAGTGCTAAGGACAAAACTGTGCATGAAATAAAATACCTTAGAGGTTAAACAATTTTTATTAGAATCCATCACATTTTGTGGCAGCATGCCACCACAAAAAGCGCATACTTTGGAAATATTTCCAGGTAACCCACTCTTGATGTAAAGATGTTGAGAGAGATATACATACTACTAACAAAGATCATGTGTATGTGAGCCAATTTTGTATATGTGGCAATAAATGCAAAGGGCCAGAATAAGAAAAAAATAACTCCCTTGAAAAAATGTTCAAATATTTGCAGGCCAATATCTTTTAAAAGCCTATAACTTGATCCTCATGGATGCCTTTTGTTCCTTGATACTGCAGGTGTAATTTAACAGCTGACCCAACCATCATATCCATACCATTATCCACAGAACCATAGATGATCTTTGTAATTTCTTTCTGTTCCTGTTCTTGGCTTGGCTCTAATCTTCTRGTTCAGATGCTATAGAGATGTTGWATATGATGATATATTGGAAACTTGCATTCCAAGGGAATATACATATTTWATGGCCTTWTACCAATTAGATTATTATAGATTATAACATTTATTTTTGTTCATGAAAACACTATATAGTAGCCACAAATTCTCCAATATTCTAAGCTCAGTTCTATGTTTTACTTCTGCATAAAAATCTAAGACCTTTGTTAGGAATCAATATCATTTGACCCATATAGAATGTTAACTCTGTTCTTTGTATATTATATTATATTATATTATATTATATTATATTATATTATATTATATTAATTACACAAGTATTATGCTTTAGTTATGAAATGTTCTCCCAAACCCATGTATTGAAGGCTTAGTCCTAAATGCAATGTTCAAAGGGCTTCGAAGACATGGTGGGATCTTTAAAWCCTTGACCCATCGRTTATCTCCTCCATTCTCAAGGTTTGATCTTCCATATGTATTCACAAGGCATTCCCAACCATTGTTCAGATAGGGATCTGTCGATGGTGTCAGTCTACTATGGGAAAGTTATTGGTCTCTACTGAAGTCCATCATACAATATGAATACTATTAAAGAGACTACCATGTCAATTATGTACACAATGACAAGGAGAAACTAACTCCAGTGGTGCAATAGTGACACTTTTATCTTGGAGTAACCAAGAGTTTTCTAACTGAATGTAAGTTCAATCAATAAAAAGGAATATATGCCTATTTCTGTACACCTATGAAGTCATAGGTCTTAGAGGAGAACCTGCTAATGCCATTGCCATTTTCTAAGTCAACAAAGTATCTAATTATNTTATCTCCTCCATTCTCAAGGTTTGATCTTCCATATGTATTCACAAGGCATTCCCAACCATTGTTCAGATAGGGATCTGTCGATGGTGTCAGTCTACTATGGGAAAGTTATTGGTCTCTACTGAAGTCCATCATACAATATGAATACTATTAAAGAGACTACCATGTCAATTATGTACACAATGACAAGGAGAAACTAACTCCAGTGGTGCAATAGTGACACTTTTATCTTGGAGTAACCAAGAGTTTTCTAACTGAATGTAAGTTCAATCAATAAAAAGGAATATATGCCTATTTCTGTACACCTATGAAGTCATAGGTCTTAGAGGAGAACCTGCTAATGCCATTGCCATTTTCTAAGTCAACAAAGTATCTAATTATMTTCTCAATATTTATCCTTGTAGCCAGAGATAAGTGTAGTTCTCACCTTTCATCAAAATTTCTTTTTMTTTTTTTGCTACACCTGAGGAATATTACAGACATGCATATGTTGACAAAATGCAATAACTTGTCACTATGACATGTACTGTCCCATTTGTTTCATCTACAATGTAACAACTACATCTAAGGTTAGAGCACCATTAGGAAAAGGGAATGAATAGTTAAAAACAGAGGTCCTGAACCTTGCTGCATGATAGTGTCTTCTAGACATGATAAGTAAATAGTGCCCATCAACTCTCAGCCCCTCAATGAATTTAAAATAAAATAAAAATTATGTTAATTTAGGGGAAAACCACTTTGTTTCTGATACCATCCAAAACTCAGAGTGTGGATGGCATCATTCTTCTTAGGGTACTTACAACCAACTGATTAGAAAGCAAAATGTGTTCTATAGAACTAGAGCAGGCAGCATATATATAATGTCCTGAACACATACTTAGATCTCACTACTTCCACATGCAAAACAAAAGTAAATCAACTCTAAGAYCTCTGTGAAGGTTAGATAAATAAGGATCAAGATTCTCTGGGCTTGAAAGTTTGTATTTCACTATTATATACAGAACTTCATTTAGTTGATAACTGCCATGTTTAGAAAGCTWTCCTGAAGGAAGGAATTATAACTGAAGAGTTAGGGGAATGACTGAAGGAGCTGAAGAGGATGACAACCCCATAGGAAGACCAAATATATCCACTAACCCGGACTCCTTGGAGCTCCCAGAGACTAAGTAACCAACCAAGGACAATACATGGGCTGATATGTGGACCCCAGCACATATGTAGCAGAGGACTGCCTTGTCTGTCCTCAATAGGTGAAGATGTGCCTAATCCTGTAAAGACTTGATGCTCCAGGGAAGGGAGATATGCAGGTGTGTGAGACTGGAATGGGTGGGGAGGTGAGTGGGGAAGCAGCATCTCAGAAGCAAAGGGGATGGGGAATGGGGTTTAGAAATGTTGGAAGGCTGACTATACAGGGGAGCAGCATTTGGAATGTAAATAAATAAATCAATTTTAAAAAAACAACAAAACATACAAAATTTTAAAAACCCAAGTAAATAAATGCCTCCTCTGACCTCATGATCAATGGTCAACTCATTCAACATGGAATTATAAAGTAATCTCACATATCCAGAGAGGGGTTAGATAATAGTGGTAGTAGGTTCAATTAATGTTTTCCATGGGGAGATAAGAAGGAATAATAAGTGAACAGGTGTGGGAACATAGACAGCTTTTCTAATGGCTTGAGGAAGCCTTAAACTTTCTTGCTATATTGCTACCCTTTTCACATAATGGCACATATAGAATGTTGGAAGATCAAGTTTACATTTTTAAAGAATATTGCATATCTGCTCTAAGTCCTCTGGCAGATAATCATGCTGAATTGTGGTCCTCGTCTTGGAAGCTTAGACATGTGGGTGGTTTTTTACAGTCTCATTCTGCTTAAAAAAAACTACCACTGGATTGGTTGGAAAGATAGCTCAGCACTTAATGGCTAGGCTCACAACCAAAAATATAAAAACTATTCATAGCTGTTTGTCTAAATTTTTGTTCAGRGAGACACTTTAAGTCAATAATATTCAGAATAATTCCTTATAATGTGAGGTAGTTTTCAGTCACTGTTCTTTGATTTCCTTGATAACAAATTGGGCTCCAGTCAAGAGAAACCCCCGTTCATTACCTGAACATGGAACAAGTATGTGTTTTTATATTTTTTTGGCTTTTTTGTTGATGCTATTTATTTATTAGTTTTGTTTTTTGTTTTTTTTTTAATTCTACACCCTTCCAAGTGTAGAGAATTATGATCAGTAACTATAATTGGTCTCCACTAGATATCTCTGAGGCAAATTGGTCCTAGAAAACTCCTAGGTAATTGTTATGTCTTTAATGAGTTATACAAATTTTGGACCCCTCTTGGGATACTGGGCACCTAAGGCCCAGGAATGACAACAGGGGATCTAAGTAGGGTTGGTGCACATAGGTGATGAGTTAAGAATATACTATTCCTTTGTCTGCAAATAAAATAAAGGTGATCAGTATCATGCAACAGAAACTTTGACTTAACGTCAGCAGAGCTGGGTAAATTCAGGAAAATAAGCAGGTGTCTTAAAGTCAATTGGAATTTCAGTTTTATGAAAGCTAGGTTTTTCAGGTATGATACATTTCTTTTTTCTTAGTCATTCCCTGTTAATATTTATTTCATGATCATCATGTAACCTATTTTTTATTGTTATGTTTGTTACTATTACTTACTATATGATTTTTTTCTCACTATCATAACATTTATACACAAGAACATCCCTAGGAGAAGGATTTCAGTTCTATATTGCTTAAGGTTTGTTTACTATACTTTCACTTCTGGGATCTGAAAAAACTATGCTATAGAGTCCTACTCAACATGRTGATTAATTTTATTTGTACAAGTTCAGAAATATCTGAGCCACTGCTATTCTATATGATTGCTCCTAAGTACTGGTCATTAATAATGACAGAAATATAATCTAGGTGTTATTATAATGTAATCTATAATGAAAGTTAGTCAATCAAACTCAGTACTTCAGGAGAATCCAAGCAGATATTYAGGTTTACCAAATGTTAGAAACATTTCCCTTGTGATTTTTATGTGTTGTTTAATTTGAGAACTACAATCTTTTTGTCTTGGTTTTTCTTTTTCTTTTTCTTCTTTAATTGTTTGTGCTTTTTTTTAAGAGTCCAGACCTCAACACCTTCCCAGTCTGCCCATCAAATTCTCCCTGTCCCATACCTCCTCCCCCTACTGTCTTGAAGAGGATGTCCCCATTCCCTACTCCTACCCCAGCAAGCCTCCCCACTCCCAGGTGCCTCAAGTCTCTTGAGGGTAAAGTGCATCTTCTCTCACTGAGGCCAGACCTGGCAGTCCTCTGCTGTATATGTGTTAGAGACTTCATWTCAGCTGATGTATTCTGCCTTGTTGGTGGCTCAGTGTCTGAAATTCTTGGGGGTCCAGGTCTGTTGAGACTGATGATCTTCCCATGGGGTCACCCTCCTCCTTAGCTCTTCCAGATTTTCCCTAATTCAACCACAAGTGTCCCTGATTCTCTTCATTGGTTGGGTGCTAGTATTTGCATCTGACTCTTTCAGCTGCTTGTTGGACCTAGAAGAGGGCAGCCATGCTAGGCTCCTGTCTGCAAGAACTCCACAGCATCAGTAACAGTGTCAGGGCCCCAGGTCTCCCCTTGATCTGGATCTCAATTTAGGTTTGTCACTGAACCTCCTTTCTTTCATTCTCTTCTCCATTTTGTCCCTGCAGTTCCTTTAACAAGAACAATTCTGGGTCAGAACTTTTGACTATGTGATGGCAGCCCCACCCCTCCACTTGATGTCCTATCCCTCCACTGGAGGTAGACTCTAGAAGTTCCCCTTCCTTACTATAGATCACTTTATTCAAGGCACTTTTCTTTGAGTCCTGAGAGTCTCCCACCTCCTAGGTCTCCTGTATATTCTAGAGGGTCCCCAAATGTCCTTCATCCCAAGGTTACCTTTTTGATTCTTTCTGCTGACCCTCAGGGCTTCAGTACTGCCTCTCCCCAAATGCCTGATCAAATTTCCTCCTTCCCTTCCCTGTCCCCTCTCCCACCCACATCATTCCCTCCCTCTGACACCCATGTAGTTGAACTACATTCTTCACATGTAGAAAAGGTAGGAATTCAATTGAGCCATCAGTGGTAACTGTTGATGATAATTTCTCTAGATTCTGATTTTGGCACACATGCACACATAACATAAAAGTTCTGTTAATTTACATGAGAAGCAGAAAATAAGTAAGGTAGCACATTTTTGTCATCACAGTACTCAGGATGCAGAGGCAGGAATGTTTAAAAAGGCCAGTGTAGGATACAAAAGAAGAGCATCTTTTTAAATGGTGCATGATTTTTTCCTACATAGTTTATCCTCTGTAATACTAGGAGGATAATATACAGTATTACTCTGTAATACTGTAATCTAGGAGGTCTAAGTGTGCAAATTCTGAAGTCAGCTATATTTTAAAGCTGTCAGTTTGTGAAGATTAGAACAGTCAGACTAGGTTGTAGCATTTTTGAGAAAGTTGTTTAGAACTCTTGATGTTTCTTCTGTTTTGTCAGCTTTGAGACCTGTGATAGATTCAATAGGCAGTAATGTCCAAAATCACATGATGATGATGATGGTGATGATGATGATGATGATGTGCTTGTGCGTGTGTGTGTGTGTGTGTGTGTGTGTGTGTGTGTGTATGTGCACTTGCACACATGCATGTTTCTTCCCATGCATGTGGCTGGGATACAGATTTTTCAGTATTAGAGACTGAGAAGGAGAATATTTGAAGAACTGTCTAGAACATTGGAGACACTTAGAAAAGTAGATATTACACACTTTTATCTGAGTATTAAACCATGTGGATATCATTTGGTAAAATAAATATCACTGTGGAGTGATACAAATGATTAACCCTAACACTGAAGAAATACAATATTAGATCTCTGATGAATGGTGTGGAGTTTAAAGTTTAGTGCTGTTTAAATCTTTCTATTAAAATGGTAATTATTCTACATTTGATAACAAAAAATCTGCAATCCCAAACTAAGTGATAACTTCTGCTATGCTTTATAGCATTGTATTTGTATCCCATGCACTTAATATTTGATTGCTGCTTTAATCTATATTCTTATCAATTGGAAAATATATACAGGAAATATCATATATTTCTTCATTCTCTTTGGAACTTAAAATCATTCTGATTTTCCAACCAGGACCAATAACTGTTATGATGCATGAATTTGGCTGATGAAATTTTCTACCTGCTGCTCAAAATTATGCAGAGTCATTCAGATAATTTATATGTAGGAATATGTGAGTTTTTCTGGAAATATGTATAAAATTATGATGATAAAGGTTAGGCAAATTCTTCTTCAACAATATCAATATACAAAATTGCATAGATCAAATTGCAAATGAACAAACAACAGTCACCTAAGATGATCAGGTAGCAGGAAAGAGAAACATTAATCCATTTTGTATCTCAGTAGAAACAGCATAGAAATGCTTACAAAAAACAAGATTGTATTACAGAGAAATTGAGAAAGAAYAATAATGACTGTAATGATTACAGACATTTGGAGTTTTGAGATTATAATTACTATGATGACTGTAAGAACAATTGTTGTACAATGTATTTCCTGGATATATATTCATTATTATTTTGAATTTTCAGTGACCCTGATATTTTCTCATTAGAATACTGGAGAATCAGAATGATAACAAACAACCAGACTATCATCTCTCAGTTCCTCCTCCTGGGCCTGCCCATCCTCCCAGAGCACCAGCACCTGTTCTACACACTGTTTCTGACCATGTACCTCACCACCATCCTGGGAAACCTCATCATCATCATCCTCATTTGTCTGGACTCCCATCTCCACACACCAATGTACTTCTTTCTCAGCAACTTGTCCTTCTCTGACCTCTGCTTTACCTCTGTCACAATGCCCAAATTCCTGCAGAACATGTACAGCCGAGACACATCCATCTCCTATGCTGGCTGTCTGACACAAATGTACTTTTTAATGGATTTTGCAAACCTYGAGAACTTTCTTCTTGTGGTTATGGCTTATGACCGCTATGTGGCCATCTGCTTCCCTCTGCATTACACCAGCATCATGAGTCCTAAGCTCTGTGTGTCTYTAGTGGTGCTCTCCTGGATATTTACCATGCTGTATTCCATGTTACAYACCCTACTYTTGGCAAGGTTGTCATTTTGTGAGAACAACATGATCCCCCATTTTTTCTGTGACATATCTGCCTTGCTCAAGTTGGCCTGCTCTGACATTTATATTAATGAACTAATGATATTTATCTTGGGAGGGCTCGATATTATCATCCCATTCTTACTCATTCTTGTCTCCTATGTGCAAATTGTCTCTTCAATTCTAAAGGTTTCATCTACTCAGGGTATACACAAGGTCTTTTCCACCTGTGGCTCCCATTTGTCTGTGGTCTCACTGTTCTATGGGACCATTATTGGTATCTACATATGTCCACCAGCTAATAACTCTAYAGTGAGGGAGACTGTCATGGCCCTGATGTACACAGTGGTGACACCCATGCTGAATCCATTCATCTACAGCCTGAGAAACAGAGATATGAAAGAGGCCTTGATCAGAGTCTTTATCAAGAAGAAAATCTCTTTATAAAGGCAATACTAGAGTTTTAAACTTAAATTTCTCTAGTAATTATATTGATACTAATATTAAAAATGTATTGCTACAATGAAACATATTACATAATATTTTCTGTGCTTACTAAAGAATAATATTTGAATATATTTAAATGATATAACATAATTCTAGGCTGATGATCTATAACATCCAAATATCTCAAACCCAATCTTTTTCTAATGTTTCCTACATTCTTCCTACACTAATTTTTATATTAGTCTATCTATTAGCCTTCTTTTTTCTTTTTATTTCTCTGTTGTCTGAACTGTCACCACTCTGAACAAACTTTTGTGATTTTTCTTGCAAAACAGTGTCATTTGTGTCATTTTTTTACTGAATTTATTAGCCAGCAGTCATTTAAATATTATTTCTYCCAAACTATATAAAGGAAAGGAAGCAAAAATTCAGTTCTTAACATTGCCTTTCATACTTTTATTATTTTGCTTGCAAAATTCCTTATTCAAATATGAATCCTGAAAGCTACAATAATGATTGGTCTGGCAAGACA
Organism: Apodemus speciosus; assembly: GCA_002335545.1. Classification (NCBI taxonomy): domain Eukaryota; kingdom Metazoa; phylum Chordata; class Mammalia; order Rodentia; family Muridae; genus Apodemus; species Apodemus speciosus. Next base: position 24,257 of record BDUI01013918.1, on the reverse strand, counting down.
GGAAATTGGTGCAATAGTGATCAAAAGGTTATGGAAGTAACCAACAGCATTCTGATTGGATTTAAGGCCCACTCTAAAGAAAGGAACTCATTCCTAGCACTTTATTCACATGTATCCTACAAATATTATTTTATTAAATGTGAATACTATCAATTTGTCTTATAAATATTTGTCATTATACTCATAGTGTAGTGTAGCCCTTTACCATTAACCRAGAAACTGCTTCCCTCCACCCCCAATGAACAGAAGATTATACAGATACKTACAATTGTGACTGTGTAAGGAAGAGGTGATTCTGGGATCTTTAGCATTGATATAAATATTTGTATCATTCTCTCTTTCCTCAATGCTAAAAACATTCACAGGAGAAGGGGACAGAAAGATTGCAAATGACAGAAAATAKGTAGTACAGAAGGAAAGTATGTCTTTTTGGTATAACAGGGATATTATACCGTGAATTCAGAACATTTATGGTTATATGGACAAGATCAATCCTATCAACATTTTAGCACAGAAATATGAGAAGATTGTGAGACCCCCACCTCTGCAAGGAGCCAGTCTGGCTTGGAATGGTTTGAAGCAGATCACAAGGTAGGATGTAGCTTTAAAGGTTGATAGTCTTTGACCTTCTAGCTCTCTAACTCTACAGAATGCTTGCTGATGGCTTCTGTAGAATTAAGAATATCTTACATATTCTCAGGCTGAAAACTGCTAGACTCTTTTCACTTTAACTCTCTGTGGCTTCTTTTGATTTACAAATCTCTTTGCTTTATTAAATGTTGTATCTTTATTGTATAACTCCCTGTTATCATTCTGTGCCTCATTAGGCACT
>BDUI01013917.1:0-27578 GCA_002335545.1 Apodemus speciosus | reverse complement strand
ATTAGCTATCTATTTACCTATCATCTATCTATTTAACATCATTTAGATCTATTTAACATCTATTCATCAATCAGTTCGATATCTATCATTTATATATTTAACATCTATTGACCTGGGCTGGAGAAATGGCTCCGTGGTTAAGAGCACCACCTSYTTTTCCAGAGGTCCTAAGTTCAATTCCCAGTCCACGTGGTGGCTCAGAACCATCAGCAATGGGATCTGATGCCCTYTTCTGGTGTGTCTGARGACAGCTCCAGTGTGCTCATATAAATAAAATAAATAAATAAATCTTAAAAAAATCTATTGACCTATCAATTATCTAACATCTATTTACTAACCTATAAATTATCTATCAGCAATATATTTAACATCTATCTATTAATCTATCAATTACCTATCATCAATTTTCATTATTATCTTCATTATTATCACCTTTTTACCTTCTGWGACTTTTAAAATATCTGTGTGATCCTTGAATAGAATAGAATATGAGAACAAATAAAACCTCCATGTTAGTTATATTCYAAACTTCCTCCTGATCATATGATTCCTTAGAACTAGAGTTCTCAACCTGTGGGTCATGACCCTCTTGGAGTCAAACAACCCTTTCACATGGGTCCTGCATATCACATATCTAGATTATGATTAATAATAGTAACTAATTACAGTTATGAAGTAGCTACAAAATAATTTTATGGTTAGGGGTCACCACAACATGAGAAACTGTTATAGAATCATAGCATTAGGAAGTTTGAGAACCACCGCCTTAGAACTTGATAAATCTGTGGACAACATATAGAGCAGAAGCAGAGAACTCCAGCAGCCAAATGACCTGGACCAGCAGGTTGTTCTTCAGCAACAGGATCCGGAGAGAGAGGACCAGGAGATCAGAGGATGAAGAGAATAAAACAGAGAAGATAAGAAGGTTTGGGATCAGCAGATCTTGCAAAAGCTATGTTTTATGCCAAGCAAGCTTCTTAGGAAGTGTACCCCTTATATACTGTTTTCTCATGAGAAATGGGACAGAGTCTGCCGCATCTATCATACAATAGGACAAAGTCAGCAGGAGGTGAAAGAGAATGTTACACAAAGGAAACAGGATATCCCAAGAACAGTTAGACTGAGCACGCAGTGGCCTTGGAACTTCAGGCTCTTCAGGGGGAGAAGCCAAGTTCTTAGGAACCAAAGCTTTAACTCTTCTAGCCYCAGAAYGGCTTTGCCTTTCTGCTCCTYGGCAAGGACACAACACTAGTATTCTCTTTGTTGTTTCATCAGGACCGCTGAGCAAGTGTTGTGTTTGTCCAGCTTTCAGGATGAAAAGCTAAAAGGGGAACGAAAATACTGTGTGGATACACAGCACAAATTCAGAAAGCAGGGTTTGGGGGATCTGCACTGAAGACAGAAGACCTCGGGAAGATAGGAGAAAGCAGGGGTGTGTCCACAGAGAAACCCACCAGTAAGTATTTCCAATCCAACAGGAGCTGGTGGATGCTCAAGCTGGAGTGTGACTGAGAATGAAGGTGTCTTGAAATGTGCTGGAGATTGTCGGTTGCCCTCAGTCACACCAGTGCTCTTACCTGGGGAGAGCTCTCCCATCCTCCCTCCTCTTCCTATTCTTCTTTTACCCACAGCTCCCCACCTCTCCTTTCTGTCTTCTTCCCTCTCTCCATCCCTTAAATCTATGTACACCCTGACCTCACCCTGGAGGGAACATAGAATAATCCCTTTATCACTATCTCATCTCCATCCTCCTCAGCATGTTTCAGAAGGATGCAGCTTCTGCCTAGCTAAATTGTGCATCTCTTTTGGAGGGAATCACAGACCATCTCATTTTGTCTTCCAAACAAAGCCTTGAGCAAATGTGAATTCCACATTAGGGCTGGAGAAGCTCTTCCAGTGTTAGTGACTTGTCCTAGTCCCTCAGATAACGAGCAGCTCAACTGAGAGTCAACTGTACAACACCCAATGTGCTAAGTTTTTTGGTACTTCAATGGCCACAAAGCACATGATCATGACCTTTCAAAGGCTACACATTGCCATGGAAGTGGCTGAATTGTCTCAGCTTTCTAGTTCGTGGGACAGCCTGAGTGCTCAGTGTTAAATACCAACTTCTCTCTTCTTCTCTGGGCTGGGCAAATGAGCTGTCCTAATAGTAGGGAAAGAGATGCTGCTGGCATCATTAGCTTCCTCCTGTGTGGGCCGTCCCCTCCCCTGTTCATCTCCTGACTTGTGTCCATTCATTCCTGCTTAGGAGGTCATAGTAACTGCTCATCAGGTCTTGGCTTTTCTGACACATTAGGCTTCTCTTGCCTTAACTAGAGTTAAGTTACTCTTATACTCAGTAATTGATATAGTTTATTTAATTTCAATTGCAGTGCAGGCCCCTCTCCCCTTTCCATCCCACCCACATGAATTACTCCAGTTAATTAATAATTGACTGCAATCTCTTCAGTATTCAACGGTTTATTTTCCATGCTATAGTTCTTTCTTCCTACAATGCATCTCTCCCTTCTAAACTTTTCTCTTCTGTTGAGTGTGAAGTTGTATACAAGGATGTTTCATTTTGAATGCCGCTTCTTTGTAGTACAGACAATACAGATGGTTCGAGGAGATATTTATAAAGAGCCTTTGAAGTTAGGTGGGTAGCTGTGGGTCCTTCTAAAAGATGGTCAGGACCATCATGATTATGCTCCTAGATTTGTTCAAATTTAATGTGCGTTCTCATCATTAGAAGTGTAAAGAGTTAATGAGAGCAGCCAATTTTCATATACCTACTAACTAACTAACTAACTAACTAACTAACTAACTAACTAACTAACTAACTTAGTGACGAGATCAATCCTAAAGAAAATGTACTTATTTTCCAGTTAGGATACTATATAGCTTCTTGCTGCCCAGAAGATGCAGAAGGAAGATGACCTCACCTCAGTATCACTCACAGTTTTACTCATGATGCTATCTAGGTCATGTCACCTCTGCAAAGGTCAGCAGTGGGTATGAAGTTTAGGAGTAGTATGAAGCAGTAAGAAGTCCAGCTGTGTACCTCATCTCCTGTTTAGCTGTGGTCTTGGTGGAGATGTCCCTTCTATGATGCCCTGAAGACTGTGGCTCCTTCACCATAGAACCCCAGAAAACCATCCTATAGACACTGTGCTTATTCATTACTCTGCCGGACTAATTTACATAAGTGACTGTGGTTCTCTTCTTGAGCACATGAGAGCTGACCCAGCATTAACAGTTAAGGTCCTTCCTGTCTCCAGCAGTGGGCTATGCGTAATCTTAGAATTACGTCTAATCTTGGATTTATGCCTTATTATTCATCACTAGATTTTCTTGCTTGTTCACTTTGAGCTTGGGTTTGTCTTGCTCACTGCTAGGAAGTCATTTTAACTGTACTCAGTACAAGTAGGATTATCAACTCCATTAGATTTTCACTGGAAGCAGAACACGGGGACTTCATTGCTTTTATACTTGTGAGGAAGACTGTTCAACCTCAAGCTCATATACTCAAATTCCAGCACCTATACATGTGGATATTTTTTGTGTGGAGGCCAGAGTTCAACCACAGGTATTATTCCTTGGAAGACACCTACCATGTCCTTACTGAGACAGTCTCTCCCATTGGCCCATGCATTGGTAATAGACTAAGCTGGCTTGCCAGCAAGTCCCTGGTATCTCCCTGTGTCTGCCTCCCCAGTACTGGAATTATAAATGCATGTCACCATACCCACTTTTTCATATGGGTGTTGGGGTGCACCTTAGATCCTCATGCTTGTGTGCATAGCTTTACCGACTCCCCAGCCCTGTACCTCACTTTGTACATGCTATTTGCATATTCATTTTTCCTTAAAGTGACCCATTTTTCAAACTTTATAAGCTCCTGGATTCCCCCAAATCAGCATCCGACCCTACTCTACTGATAGGAAGACTTTCATTAACATCAGGAGTCATGGAACTTATAGAAATGGAGGAACAATGCCTGTTGCCTGGTCAGGCAATTCTGTCTTCATAGAGTGTTACTGAGGCTTGCTTGGCTCTCCAGATTCGTGGTCATCTTAGTCTCCAGATGTTGGAGTTGGACAGTGAGCTAGTAAATATGTAGCTTCAGACCCTCATGAGACAGGGAGCTCAATTCCACTGAGTGTTTGGTGCCAGATGAACTCACTCATTATCCGCCAAGTGTGCACACATGCACACAAACTTTTAGAACCACTTTTTGAAAGAATTCATTGAATATTTAACGTAGGGTCCGTATATGCAGACATAACCAAAATAATTCATGCCCAACAATCTAGCATCCTCACTCTTGTTCACAGACTCTGGAGAGGAAGAAGGAAGCAGACAAGGTATTTGTAAACACATCTCTTGTCTGTTTTCATTTGAAGAATGAGACCCAAGGCAGAAACCTGATATGTTTTTAAATTGTGTGTCATGAAATGGAAAAGAGTTATTGGATGATGGTTATCAATGGCTTCCTCTCTCCTGAGGAGTTTATAACCTTAAAACCTTTTTTTTKTTTGTTTGTTTGTTTTCAATTTTGTTTAAACTGAGCCTGGGACAGGAACACGGCCTTGTTTCCCCAACTCCATCTATTCATATTGAAGCACAGTTCACAGATTTCACTATTTTTATTAACTTTTTAAATTAATTTCTTCCCTTCCTCCTAGAAGCAGTAGCAACACACACAAAAGCCACATTGTMACTCYCTGTCAGTCAGTCGAATGTGCAGGGCCTATTAAACAAATGAGGAGCTGCYTCTGTATTTATGTCATGAACCCTGTGGGTRGAACCAAGTATTGTCCTGAAGACAGAGCAGGTTCAGATGYRGTAGCCATTTTCTTGTCACYTTGACACAGAAAAAAATGAACTTCCTTATAATGGGTCACATTGGCACTCTTTGAAGTGCAGGGTATTTAGTGTGCTTGTTCCTTGAAGGGAAATGGCCCTTTCCCACTGCTAACCCCTGCATAGGTATTGTAACCACAGACTTGTTGACCTGGCTATATGAGTAGGTTAGAAATNTAGAAACCTAGTACAATGGAAACTCTCAAGAATCTATGAGGGTTGAGCTAGCTAAGACTCCTAGCAGTAGGGGATACAGAGCATGAACTTGCCACCTCCTGTAATCAGGCAAGACTTCCAGGGGGAGGGATTGCAATACCAACCCAGTCAYAAAACCTTAGACCAAAAATTTGTCCTGCCTATAAGATACACAGGGGTAAAAGATGGAGCAGAAATTGAGAGAGTGATTTGATAAATGTCTGGCCTGGCTAGAGACCCATGCCATGAGAGAGCCCACTCCTGGYACTGTTAATGATACTCTGCATACTTGCAGACAGGAGCCTAATGTAACTGTCATCAGAGAGGCTTCACACAGCAACTGATGGAAACTGATGTAAAGACCCACAGCCCACTTAAGTGGAGATTGGAGAACCCTGTAGAAGAGGGGAATGAAGGATTGAAGGAGCCAGAGGTGTCAAGGTCATTACAAGAAAACCTACAGAATCAACTAACCTGGGCCCATAGGGGCTCAGAGAGACTGAACTGTCAACCAGAGAGTATGCAGGGGAAGAACCTAGGTGCTCTGCGTATATGTAACAGTTGTGTTGCTGGATCTTCATGTGGGACTCTTAATGCAAAAGCAGCAGCTGTCTCTGACTACACTGCCTGCCTTTCGATCCCTTTCCCCAGCTGGGCTACCTTGTCTAGCCTCAGTGGAAGAAGATGTCCCTATTCTTACTGCAGCTTGGTGTGCCGTGACTGATGGATATCGATGGGAGACTTCCTCTATGGGAGGAGGGGTGGATGGTGGGGAAGGGATGTAAAAGAGAGGGACTAGGAGGAGAGGAGGGAAGGGAAACTATGATTAGGATGTAAAGTAAGTAAACAATGTAATTAGTGATAAAAAGGAAAATTACACAGATATTGTACCTATCTATATACATATATTTATTAGATGTAATTATTCCAAGCAGGGTAATAATGTTCCCCTCCAGTAGCTATAGACTATAACAATACCCCAATGCTAGACAAAGGAATCCTCCCTTCCAGTTTTTGGTTAGGGATGTAAGAGATTCTCAAAACAGTATAGAATATTTCATACCTTTGGTTGTCTCTTAGAACTTAAAGATGGCCACTCTTTCTGAAGATAYCATAGACTTCAGACACAGGACTTGGAAGAATCAATTTGGAACTCACCTGGAAAAATCCCWCCTCGAAGACTAGCTCTTATAGTATYAGAATGTACTTCTTGATCTCTCAAGGGGGACAAGGCATCAATAGCCATACACATATGTGACATTCACAAACCACAACAATGACGAGCATAGCAAGATATTCTCAAGTGTGTAACAGTGGCACTTGTTTCATGGGCATGACCAACAACTATTGAATTGGACTTAAGGTCTTCTCATGCCTGCCTGGTCCTCTAAGCCTAGCAAGCCAAGTACCCATGCTAGAGAGGTCACAGACTCGAGAGTAGAACCCAGAAGTACCAGTCCCAAGCCTGTGTAATTTSCATGTGTAACCTACATACAAATCCTGCTCACAAATAAGTGTAGTTCTCGCCCTTCATCAAATAAACCCCTTCCTCTTCTTCCTCTTTGTCCTCTTCTTCCTCTTCTCCTCCTCCTTCTTCCGAGATGTAGACTGTGACACACAAGTAAAACTGGTCAGAATTTGGAGAATAAGTGTCTTCAAAGTGCCTGTCCCCACTTGTCAGCCATTTTACTCCCTCAGACATGAATTATTTACTTATACATTTTCCTGGTTTGTCTGTCATTACAAACTGGAGAAGCCCATCTTGGCAGAGAGATTTCTCTTTATGGAATCGAGTATTAATCTACATTTGTCACACTGAGATGCCAGCTATCTAGCAAGACCTCGCCTGTCACTCAAGCACATCCTGTTACTTAATTCACCACTCTATATTTTACCATATGCTCTATGTCTGTCTCTAGTGTAGGAGAGCTAGAGTTTTGAGACAAAGTGAAGTTACTAAAAAAACCATGGCAGATACAAAAAGAATTGTCTCAGAATTCTGTTTAGAAAAAAATGTCCCAGACAGGGATAAATCCTATGAATATCTACACATAAGGCCTTTCCCAGGTCAAAGAAAGCAGAGGTGATGGGTTGCCTGATTCCTGTACTGTAATGGGGGTGGGGAGAGAACTTTCAGTGTACACAGAAGATCAGTGAAACATCTCTGCTACTGTTTGAAATAGTGTCTAGTGTCATGGTAAAGGAGTCTTATCTATATTCTTTCCCCCAAATGGAACAAGAAAAGAATTTAAAGCATTCACGTTCTGGCAGATACCTTAGAATGACACTTCAGAACATACCTAAATGAYAAGGACAGTCCCTTTGCCATCTGAAATCACTCCTACATACATTATCTTCTGTTACCTCTGGAGCTTCTAACCAATTGGATGGGTTAAGAAAACTGCGCTTGGGATACTGTGGCCTTTATTSCCCTCCTGCTTCAGCCACCATGCGACTTGCTTCATCTGTATTATAGGTTTCATGAATGGGACCTCACCTGGTGCCATATGCTTTTGTACCGTGATTAATTCAAATCCCTCAAATCCCATGACCCAAACTAACATCACCTCTCTCTCCTCTTATGTTGCTGTTGTCGGATGCTTTACCACATTGCTAAGGAAAGTAAATAATCCACCATGCTAACTCCTGGGATGTTCCTTAGGCTTTCATGGAGACCAAAACCAGAACATGGTTTTTACCTTGCAAATGGATGTGGCCTGGTGTGATCCTTTAAGCAGGCTGCCTGGGATAGCAYGCAGCTCCTAGACTTGGCAGGCACTGGGCTAAGGTTGGGTAAATAACTGAATCCAGGAAAGCTGCTCTGTGAATGTGTGCCCCCTCCACTGAAATATTTGGRTCTGTATTTGGTCATTCTAAAGTAACAAAATCTTAAAAGTAGTAATATATTAGTTTATTTATTTACTTTAGAATTTAGAAATGTGTCCACTCAGGAGTCGTATAGCAGGGTCCTCCGGAAGTGTCATGCCCAGTTTTCTGAGGAAGCGCCAGACTGATTTCCAGAGTGGTTGTACCAGCTTGCAATCCCACCAGCAGTGGAGGAGTGTTCCTCTTTCTCCACATTCTCACCAATACTTGCTGTCTCCTGAGTTCTTAATCTTAGTTATTCTGACTGGTGTGAGGTGAAATCTCAAGGTTGTTTTGATTTGCATTTCCCTAATGATGTTGAACATTTCTTAAGGTGCTTATTAGCCATTGGACACATCCTCCACTATGTTCATAGCAGCCTTATTTATAATATCCAGAAGCTAGGAAGAACCCAGATATCCCTCAATGGAGGAATGGATGCAGAAAATGTGGTATATATACACAATGGAGTACTATTCCGCAATTAAAAACAATGAATTCATGAAATCTTAGGCAGATGGTTGCAAATGGAAAATATCATACTAAGTGAGGTAACCCAWTCACAAAAGAACATATATTCAYTGCAGTCACTAATAAGTGGATATTAGCCCAGAAGCTCAGAATACCSAAAACACAACCCACATATCAAATCATTYCCAGGAAGAAGGATRGAGAGGGCCCAGGTCCTGGGAAGGCTTGAYGCAGCATTGTAGGGGATTGCCAGGAGAGAGGAGTGGGAGGGGTTGATTGGGGAACTGATGGAGGGAAGAGGACTTATGGGACTTATGGGGAGGGGGCAACCGGGAAAGGGAAAATCATTTGGAATGTAAACAAAGACCATAGGGGAAAAAAGAGAAAGAAATGTGTCCACCAAGTGATCTGTGCTGGATGAGTTTCAAATCATAACTTTATTTCTGATTTTACACTTCTACTGGAATTAAATTTAGAAATAAGCAATGAAAATTAGTTTCCCAGTGCAAGAAAACCACCTCTTCTTGACTACCGTATGTTGTAAGATCCGTCATGAACTTCATATTGTTTTTGGCAGAATTGGGTGGGATGGCGCTTTCCATTCATTGTTAAGACTTCAACTACTTCTTTAAGCTTTGTACTGGATGCCTGCCAGTTAAACAAGYCCAGCATCCTCTTCTTTTGCTGGCGACRGCGTCCCTGTTCCCCATGGAAARCTCTCCCGTAGGTTGTGTGGCCTGAGAMGCACTGTTCTTCTCTTTGGCTTTAGGGTTGATCAGGAGCTCAGGGCCAGCGATTATCTTTACGATGAGATTGGACTAAACAAGCCCATTCCCGTAGGGTTGCTGGATTGGTAGGYRGTRAAATTAGAAAAGATCCTGTCAACTTCGCTATTCTATAGGGGGATTCACCTAAGAATAGAGATGAGAGCCAGGTAGGGGAACAGAATTCTGATGTATCCTTGAGCATGTGGGTANGTGCCAGTCCAGTCATAGCCATTTGTGAGGGATTTGAAATTTCTTCTTTCTAACGCCCAAGTCATCGCTTCATTAACCACTTATTTTTGTTAGTGGGTGACATCACTGAAGTCTTACAAGGTGAGCTAACAATGCTTGGGGGGAACAAAGAAAAGCCACAGCCACCCACAGCAGGGAGCAGGGTGGAAACAGTCCATGATGGAGCCAAGTTACATCAGGCCAGAGGAAGGGAGCATGAGTTGGAGGTAAGACTCTTGTCTTATTTTCCTTTCTAGTTTCTGTAGAAAACACTCTATGAAAACAACWTAGGAGCTAAGGGTTGATTTTGGCTCACAGTTTCATCTTATAGTCCACCATAGTGAAGTCATCACATTCATAATCACAGACAGAGARCAATGACATGCATATCCTCAGATCATCTTCTCCTCTTTGGTGCAATCCAGGATCCCCCAAACCCAGATAGTGATGCCTACTTTTAGGTTGGGTCTTCCTACATCAATTGAAGCAACCAAGACACTCTTCTACAGACATGGTCACAGGCCAACCTGATCAAGACAATCCTTCATTGAGATTCTCTTCCTAGGTAGTTGGAGATTGTGTTGAGTTGACAGTTCAAACTCATCAACACAACTGCAGAGGAGATGGCAGTTGGATATATAAGTAGAGCCTTTCCAGGTGGAGCTAGGGGTGAGAACTTCATGGGATTTGGCTCTAAGACAGTGAGTCACATTTACAAGATTCAAGCCCAGGAGTGAGGGTGTTTCCAAAGCTGGAACTCAGGAAGCTAATAAATGAACTTGTGTGCAAATATCCCTGTTATGTCCCCTCATAAGCCAGTATGATGTTGTAACCACTCTCTCGGTCCTGTATTTAGGTGAAGGAAAAGGATAGTGCTGGATTCTAGGGGGACTTTGAAAATTCGTAGCAGATTCTGCACACATGCAAGCAATTGCTTTCCCTGCACGAGGGTTGCAGCCCGGACCAGAGGGAGTGAGCAGGAAGTGCGTGGTGATCCTAGGAAGCATGGAGGTTCTGTTCCGCAGTGCTTTGTCTCATTATAGGAAGTTGTAAAGCCAAGATGGATATCTACAGCAATCTCTAAATCCCCCAAAGAATTCCACTGCAATGATAAGAACCTCTGACCTCCAAAGAGGCAGGGGAAGCAGACCAGGTTATCTTCAGTACGCCCACTCTTCCACTGTAGGGTAGCACATCTACTTGCTTCTCAAACAAACAAATAAACAAACAACAGGAGATGCTTGTTTATAATCATATCTCGGGGTCCTAGGTATTTACATAATATGGATGAGCAAAGAAGAGAAAAGAGAAACCTGAAAATGGATAATGTCAAATTCCAACCAAAGGGAGGGGGGAGAGATATGGAGCTAGCAAAGCAAATTCCAACAGAGTCCCTCCCTCTAAGGAAGCAGCATTTAAAGACATAGTTGAAGCCTGTTTTAACATGTGGCCTCTTAACAGCGTTCAGCTGTCTTCAAATGTTGCACATGAAGACCGCATCTTCATCTCAGTGGGAAGTGTGTGTTTTCAGCGGAGATCAGCTCTCAGTTTGGCATCTTGCTGCATTTTTCTTCAATGATATGTACAGGCAGCTGACCTGGGTCTTTAGGGGTCAGGCTTTTTCACTGAGAGGAAATGACCATGTTTCAGAAACTGGTTTCCTTCGGTTAGGTAGTGACTACCCAAACCACTCACTATATGATGAAATACGAGGTACTAAAAGAGATTCTTAGGAGGATCCATTATAGCCCTGTTTATGGACAGCCATTTGTGAGCCAGGAGGAGAGGCATGCCTGCATTCTAGCGCAGGGCAAATGTTTTCAGTGGAGGAGGCTCTGTGGGAATTTCACAGGAGTAAGATGCATGATTAAAGTGTCCTTTACACGAGATTGCGGAGACATAAACAATAATGATACAAGGAGCTTGAGCCAAGGCAAAGGAAGCAACTGGAAGGCCCTGAAGTCTCCTGAAAAAAAAAAATTGGTGTTTTCTACACAGACCTATCAGTTAAAGTCTAAACCCTCACCCAGCACCTGCTGAGAAGGTCCTGGAAAGACATGAAAGTGTTAACATCCCAAAAGAGGGCCAAGGAAGACAATGAGACCACAGACACGCAGAGATGGGTCGACCCCCTCTCATTTGTTATTTTGTATGACCACAGATGGCATAAACTAATCATGTTTAGCTGTAGGCTAAAGTAAATAACCTGCAGTCCCGGGGAATAAAAGCATGGGGTTTTCATAATGGCTAACTCTCAACATTTTTGCATTAATCATTACTACTAAGTATATCCTATATTGCTGGGAAGGACATTTGAGTATTCCTTAAAATGAATAAGACGCTGCAGTTAGGTTCTAAAATAATTGGATCTCTTTAGCTGGGGAACTGTGAGAACTCTGTAAAAATCCATACTATTAGCAGTTTCTTATGTACCCAGTATTGGATCCAGTATTGCTATGTGGGTCTGTGTGCTATGCATTTGTATGTGCGTGCATGCCTCTTTGTGAGTGTGTGTATGTGTGTGCATGCACTTTCGTACTTGAATACTCTTTGTCTTAGTTGCAGGCAAGTACCTCAGCTCAAATAGTAAAATAGAATCACCGTATATATCAGTGAGGCTGGGCAAGGGGCTCCTTTGCAAGAGGAATTGTCAACATATGTTGACCTTTTTTATTTGAAGAATGTGAAAAAACCAACAAAGTACATGTAGCCACAGTATAAAGGTATAAGAAAGAAATATAAAACAGAAAAACAGCATTAAGACGCAGGAAGCAGGTGCAAGCACAGGCGGGAGTGTTACCAGTGTTNTCAATTGCAGACTTATAGAAAATAGCATCAATGGTAAAGGAACTTTAGTAGGTCCCTGGGAGCCTCTTTGRTTTTATTCCCATGGGCAACTGTGGTTGGACATAGATACATCATTTCTTTTTGTGACATACAATGGTGACATACAATGAAGCTGATGTAGTTCATAATGTACTCCAAATGTCATTGATCAGTAAACCACTAGTTCCAAGGCAGGCATGCAAGTTTTTCATGTCCTGGATTCTTGATTCACTTTCTGCTACCTTCTGCCAATATTTAGAATGTGGCCATACCAATTCTCTCCCTACAAACGTTTTAGGATAACAGAATTCCCCATTATTATTCTTACTAAAAGTTTAATTTTTTGAGAATTTCATACATGTTTTGATCATATACACTCTCCTCTCCCAAATCCTATATCACCCCCACAAAAAATCATTAAATATTTTCTTTCAAGAGCTGCTTGAACCAAGAACATGATGACAGTAGTTCTTAACATTAATCCGTGCTTGACCTGTATAGGCAGATAGTAGCTGACTTTCCACATTGTAGGTTGTGTGCAAGACACTCTGTATCAATGGATGTCTATACAGAAGGCTTCAATAAAGGAATGTATAAAACATCAGAACAAGTCAACTACAGTTTGATTACAAGGAAGTGATTCACAATCAGCTTCTAAGCTGGGTATTTGGGTAGGAACTGATGGAGTTCAAKGGTGGGTTATCCTCATAGGTTTCTCTGTGGGTAGAAGTTACTGCCTCAAGACCTGAGCCTTGTTATAATCAGCATCATGGAGAAGTAAGCTGGGTAGGAAGTACTCCTGGGATGGCCATTTCCAGGATTCTGTACCCTTACTACAAAGAATTCCTTTTGTTTTTAGTGACACCCACTTCTAAAGTGAACTATGATAGTGTTGATTCTTATTTTTTTTTAAAAAAAATATCTGCATAAAATCCATCAGACCACCTACACATTCAGGAACAAATATAGCCATCCCCTTAACAAAGTAAACTAGCAAGAAGTAGCACCATGAATTCCCAGAATTCAACCATAGTTTCATTCCCTTGGTCATTGTTCACCCTCAAATAAATGAAGGTGTGCAGACATCGTGTATATCAACTTCACAGCAGTGCAAGGCATAATCAGTGACACATGATATAAGACCTCTGTCTTATAAAGAACTTGTTAGCAGACAGTGGTCTCTAGATTTCTGTGAAGGTACTCCGGTTATCTTGGAAAGAGTTTCTTGTCTCTTGACTTCAGTGGGCAGTGATAGGCAGGACAGCCTATATGTTCACAGTCATATCATAAATGGAAGTCAGGCTGTGAAGASAGATAAAATCAGTTTATCAGCTCCTCGGAGTCATGGTTGGAAAACTATATGGAGGAAGTCAGCATGAAGTGGTCAGATTATTAGGCATTGGTATRTASACTCTGATTTATTCCTGTCAGTAACAGCCACTTCTTCTGTCCTGACAGGGATGGAGACTGGGCATGAAACCCTGAAGGGTTGGGCCAGRGCTTGTGGAAATGAAGGCAGACATTAGTTTCCAATGACCTTGAACTTTCTGATCTCTATTTTTATCCAGCCAGATCTGAAAATTCATCATCTTGGAATCTACATGGAAAAAGAAGAAGCCAATACGAACAGTTTGGGGCTTCTGATTCTATCACTGAACTTGGGCAGGGTAATTAGTCAGATTCTAACCTGTGAAATGGTCATTTCTGAGGGTTTGTGAGATGTTCAGTCAGCACTGAGTGGCTACTTTGTGGTAGATGCTATATTCTAAATGCTGAGAGAAAGCTTTTCTCTGTAGTATTAAGACCAGTCAGTTGGCTAGATATTAGTCAGCTGTGATTTCATTGTGAAGTTACAATACTAGAGTGACTGGCTGTGTAGGTCATACACTGTACAGCTCCAGAGGGAGCCATTCCTGCTGGAGTGCATTCTGTGGAGCATTACACTGCATAAACCAGAACTACATCGTAGCACAGTCCAAGGAAAACACTCAAAAAGACAGAAAGGTGGATCTATTAGACAAAATAAAAATGATAACTAATTTCGGATTGTGTTGGAGAATATTTCTTCAAGAAAATGGTTGCTCTGTTGTTCTATCAGTTTTATTTCTGAGGCTGTGATAAAATACCCAGACAAAACTAAGTTCCAGTTTATAATCCATCATTGTGGGCAAGTTAAGACAAGGGCTTCAAACAACTACAGTTTCTCTACTCTTACAAAGTTCAGGATACCATGCCTAGGAARCGGAGCTGCCCATATTGGGATAAGTCTTCTCACATCAATTAACTTAGAACAACTTTTAATAGATGTGCCCATAGGCCAATCCAAAGGAGATGATCTATCATCAAGGGCTCTCTTCCCAGGAGACTCTAGTCTGTTTTGAATAAACAACACCAACCATCATAGCTGGATGCAGCAGAAATAGTAGCGCAACGCCTGACACACAAAACAATCTCCAGGGTCCCTTTATTCTTGTGTGTGTTGGTAGTTCGTGACAACATTTTCCCATCTTCACTTTGTAATGTGTGTCAGCACATACTGCACATTTCTAGTTCTAACACTTCTGATTGTCACCTCCCAGCCTTGCCACGACATGCAGAATTATTTGGCCCATTCCCTGACTTCTTGCATTACACTGTATTATTCCTCCACTATGGTTCTTATCAGGTTACATGGAAGTCTTTTGCTGTGTGTGTAGATTGCCTTTCTGTCCTCTATCAAAGATCATGAGCTCTGCGAGACAGCTTCACCTTTCACACATTTTCCTTTCTCTGGTACTTTGTTTACTGCCCATTCCTTTTGTGAATTGACCAAGACCTAGCTATGCAAAGCCTAGCTGACAAGAAAATGTCACTTTTATAGGATGGCTTATTTTTTCATGTAGTGGAGACTTGTGACATTGAAATTTAAACAGTATCATGGTTTGATTTCTCCAACTCTGTTGAACATTCTTGTTGATGACATCCTATCTTCAGTGACTCAGAAGAGGTAAACCTATTTCAATGAGCTTGAGACATTCTGCTAAAAGTTGTTCTATTGTTGGAAACTGATTCTAGACACATAATGATATCTACTTCGAATTAACAATGTACTATGCTTAGGTCTGCATTTACCATAGGGAAGGAAAGAATCCTGACTTTGATATTAGAATTTTTGAAAATTAGAAACAACTTTGCAGAAAATGTAGGAGAAGGCTTGCATTTACTTATTTGTGTGTGCATGTGYGTGCACATTTGTGTGGATGACAGAAGACATTCAGGTGATGTTTCTTGGGATGTCACTTCACTTTTTCTGTTTGTTTTGAGCTAGGGTCTCTCACTGGATCAGAGCCCACTAACTGGGAATTCATTCTAGGCAATGAATTCCAGAGATCTGCTGGTCTCTGCATCTCTAGCACTGGGATCACAAGTGTATGTCATTATGTCTGGATCAAACACAAGTAATCATACTTGCAAGGTAAGTGCTTTCCCAGCAAACCTCTTTCCAGCTCTGACACACAGTTACTCTTTTTTTTAAATTTATTTATTATTGTATATAAGTACACAGTAGCTGTCTTTAGACACACCAGAAGAGGGCATCAGATCTCATTACAGATGGTTGTGAGCCACCATGTGGTTGCTNTTGTATTTAATACAGCCACAGAGAGAAACAGTCATTAAACAGTTAAAGTAGAAAAGCATTTACTTTTTCAAGAAACCTCACAGCGTCATTCTTTCCTGGACTTTAATATTAAAAATTACCATTTTCCTGTTGTAATAACTGTTCTCCCGAAGCTCTTTGGGGGAGTACCAAAGCAGATAGAAATGGTAGAAAATGTTTTCGTTGTTGTTGTTGTTGTTGTTGTTCTAATAGTTATTTCCCACACCAGTTCAGGACAGTTCTCTGCAGATCTTCACCTCCAGGCCATTGTCTGGACTTGGTGAGCTCAGTCCAAGCAGCCATACTAATTTGTCTCGCTGCCATTAATTTAATTTAATAATTTAAGATCTGTGGCGAGGCTGAGGGGTGGGGGGTGGGGAGGTCGGGGGTGGGCATTTCATCTTTGCCATGCCATTTCAGGGACATCTTTACCTTTCCCTGTAGGTGGGAGGGTCTCACCTGAGTTCTCCAGTTAATGAGCCTGGGCCAAGTGGCAAGCATTAGAATGTCTCCCATCCCCCCTGCTCTCTGCACACTGTCTGCTGGGTCTGCCTCCACAGGCTTTGCATTCTGCTCATCAGTTTTCTGGTTTCACTTTCTCCACAATGACTTTCAGGAAGCATTCCAACRTTGATCCGCAGTGTCATGTTTGTCACATGTGACTCTAGGGTTTGATATTTTTTCTGAGAGAGCTTCTTCCTGTGATTTTGAAGATGGTGATCATGTTGTATATGATTTGTTTCAAGAGGAAGGAATATTTGTAATATCTGCTGTTTGTGATGTTACTCTCAGATCTCAGATATCCAAGAGGGGCTGCAATGCTGCATTCAACGTACTCATTTATGGGTTTCTGAGATTCTGTTTTTTTCTGTCTCTCTGTCTCTGTCTCTGTCTCTGTCTCTGTCTCTGTCTCTATCTCTGTGAGAGTATGTGTATGTGTTTGTGTGTATAGGGCAGTAGTTGGCTGAAGCTCACTGGTTGGCCAGACTGCCCAGCCAGTGAGCCCCAAGGCTTCCTGTCTCTCCCATTCCCAGCTTTGGATTTACAGGTGTGAGCCACACCCCCTGGCTTTTTATGTGGGTACTGGGGAGCCAAGCTCAGGTCCTTCTGCATGCACAACTCACACTTTACTGTCTGAGCCATCCCTCCAAATCTATGCAAGTCAGGCTGAGAAATGCTGTGATGAAAGACGGACRGGTGACAAGGTGGGACAAAATGACAAAGCTTATTACTGTGTAGGTCATTTGCATGTTGTCACGATCACTGTGAGTTCACCTGTGTGAACTCTATGGTCGTGTCCAGAAAACACTTTTGTTGTAGTCATCTAACATTTCTGGCTCTTACTTTTTTTCTCTTCTGCTTTCTCTTCCTTCAAAGATCCCTTGAGCCTTGGGGAGCGCCATGTGATGCGCACATCCCCTCCCCAGCCAAGCACTTCCAGTCTCCCTGTGTGTAGACCAGTTGGAGGTCTCCTTGCTAATCCCCAAGAATCCCCTCTGATGAAGGCTGTGATATGCAGCTCCGATCTATAGGAAGTCACCAAGCTATCACTTGCTGCCTTGTTTTATCTCCCAGATCTTAAAATAGTGTGTAAGGATGTGGAAACTCTACCCCAGATGTTGTGATGAGCAATTGAATTTAATGCTTACTACAATTGATTTTGTGCAAATAGTCTCCTCATTTGTGATCTAATCTTTTATTTCTTTTATTTGCATTTATTTTTATTTTATTTTGCCTTAACCTATGTGGATGCCATTTATAGTTAGATTTACTGCAGGTGTTTGAAGTCAGAAAATGGAGTCACACTTGATGGGAGTTTATTCTTTCCCACAGAAAGTCTTAAGAATGACAGGAGTCACSTGGGGAGTACTGGGGGTTGGGGGGGAGGTAGCTTCACCCAGGGTTGACAAAACCTACCTCCCTGGAAGGAGCGTGGAGACAGAGCAGACCTTCTCCCCATAGGCTTTTCCTAGAAGCCACTCAGCGCCCCTTGCTCTTTTCTCGTGGCCAGAACTTGGTTACCCTTGGCACAGATGGGTGATAGATAGGTGAGAAGTTGTTGCTGTAAATCTGCATAGCTGCATTTGCATAGCTGCATATTTTAAATGTGTGCTTCCATCTATAAGGAAGAAAAAGGGAATTTTATTGGGTCAAGCTTTGCACTATCTTTAAATTAAATTTGAGGAAAGCTGAATATCACCACCCTTTGAAAATGAGCAAATGTGCCTGCTGTCAGCCTCCCTCCCTCCTTCCCTCCCTCCTTCCTTCCCTCCCTCCCTTCCTCCTTCCCAAATGAACAATGATATAAAATGGACAGGACTCCTGGAAAGTCAGCTTTGTAATTACTACAGTATAAACACATCTTTATTCTTCTGTGGARTCTGATCCTGAAAATAGGCTGAGATCTATTTTTTTTTTTTTTTGAGTAACTGGTAATTTGCTATGTCAAAGCTTATAAACTTTTTTCTTTCTCATTGAAATAAGCACTGGATTCCTTATTAATTTTTTATTAGATATTTTCTTTATTCACATTTCAAATGGTATCCCCTTTCTGTGTTACCCCTCCAAAAACCCCCTATCCCCTCCCCCTGCTCACCACCACCCTCCTAATTTCCTGACTTGCATTTCCCTATTCTTGGGAATTGAGCCTTCACAGGACCAATGGCCTCTCCTCTCATTGATGTCTAAAATTGTCATCTTCTACTACATATGTTTCTGGAGCTGTGGGACCCTCCATGTGTACTCTTTGGTTGGTGGTTTAGTCCATGGGAACTCTGGGGGTACTGGTTGGTACAAATTATTGCTCCTCCTACAGAGCTGCAAATCTCTTCAGCTCCTTGGGTCCTTTCTCTAGCTGCTCCATTGGGGACCCTACTCTCATTCTATTGGTTGGCTGTGAGCCATAGGTGTTTTGATCCACTTTCCCATAAGGATCAAAGTATCCACACTTCCTCTTGAACTTCATGTGATCTGTGAGCTGTATCTTGGGTATTTGGGGCTAATATCCACTTATCAGTGAGTGCATACCTTGTGTGTTCTTTTGTGATTGGGTTACCTCACTCAGGATGATTTTTTCTAGCTCCATCCATTTGTCTAAGAATTTCATGAAGTCATTGTTTTTTATAGCTGAGTAGTAATCCATTGTATAAATGTATCACATTTTCTGTATCCATTCATCTGTTGAGGGACATCTGGGTTCTTACCAGCTTCTGGCTATTTTAAAGAAGGCTGCTATGAACATAATGGAGCATCTCTGGGTATATGTCCAGGAGTGGTATAGCTGGGTCCTCAAGTACTGCTATGTCCAGTTTTCTGAGGAACTACCAAACCAATTTCCAGAGTGGTTTTACCAGCTTGCAATTCTACCAGCAATGGAGGAGTGTTCCTCTTTCTCAACATTCTCTCTACCATTTTCTGCCCCCTGAGTTTTTTGATCTTGGCCATTCTGACTGGTGTGAGGTGGAATCTCAGGGTTGTTTTGATTTGCATTTCCCTGATGACTAAGGATGTTGAACATTTCTTTAGGTGTTTNGCCCCACAGTTACTCTTATTTTGAGTCTTGAAGTTAACATTTGATGTTGCCTCATAGCTTTCATGGTTAGGCAATAGTACCATCCCCAGAAGTGACATAATCTCTTCTYCTCTTCCCTTTGCCTTCTTTTCTTATGAGTGGCTGATGTTTGCAGTGAAAGGTGACAAGGTTTATTAGCAAATAAAGATCTTCAAGTTCAGAAATCTACTATGGGAAGGAGAGATATATGAACCCAGATATGACTTATACTGMGTTTCCAAATGATTTCATAAAGTGATTTAACTTGGTTAGAACTGGAAGGCCAGGACTTAAATGATCCTGTGGCATCAAAGACCCCAGGGGATAGCTACTATCCTAGTGGTGACTTCCTCCTTCTGATCACTGTGCACAGTAAGAATCCTGGTGACAGTCCATGTCTAGAGGAATGGTAAAGCTGTCTGGGTCAATGTATATGGGGCATAACCTACCCTATAGAAAGTCTCAGAACCTGCACTGCAGAGATGCTGGTGTCTGCTGTCTGTTTCCCTCTGTTGAAGCACAACAAATGTCTCCATTTATTCTCTCTGTGTGCTTCTTTGTAAATTCCACTCATCCTTCTTCTTTGAACTTTTGATTAACAATACTGTCAACAGAGCAATCTCATGCCCATGGAAAGGTGCTGTTTATGAAACATTTTCTTTTTCTGATTTTTTTTGATAGTTGGAAGAGAAAGGCTGTTTTATGCTTGAAAACCTCTCTATTGTTTTCCCTTCTATGAATGTGAAGTAGAAACTGACAGAATAAGTTAACATTTCTCTCCTGTGTAACTTTATCTGCACTGTTCTGGGTCTCTGTCCTTGGCTTATGGTTACACAGGCTCTGAAATGCATCTGCAGTTGGATGCTTTAGATTATCCTAGAAGGGAGCACAGTTAGGT
The DNA here is from genome assembly GCA_002335545.1 of Apodemus speciosus. Lineage (NCBI taxonomy): Eukaryota > Metazoa > Chordata > Mammalia > Rodentia > Muridae > Apodemus > Apodemus speciosus. The sequence goes on along the minus strand of BDUI01013917.1, from coordinate 7,296 downwards.
GCTCCTTGTATTCTTTACCCAAATATACCTACTTCACATGTGGAACCCATTGCTTTAGTGATTGTGAAATGTCAGAGTGAAGGACACCTCAGAGGGGCTATGGGAGGCAGAGCAGATACACTCTCCAAATCTCTTTGGTTTCCACTTGTTTGATAGTAGCCATACACCTCTTTAAGTGTATGAACACCATTCATGATGTTCATCATTTAGCATGATTCTCATAAGTTCCTGGCCCTTATTGAACATTATGGGCAAAGGGTGCATAACTACAGCTCTGGACACACTCAAACCCAATGGAGAAGTCAGATACATGTGTATGAACCCATGTGACTCACATTGCATTCCCAAATTATTGAATAATCAAAGTGACTTAACTAGGCTAGAAATGGATGTTCTAACACTCAGTTAGTATAAAGAGTTGGCCCATTCTTGATCCATGTCATAGCCACCGACTCCAGGGCTTCCAGGAAGACAAGATGTGGAATATCATATAGCATATCATTATTCTCTTCTCCAGCGCATTAACCACTCAGCCTAGTGAAAGATATTCCGTGTCTAGTCCAGTGAGGTTATTCTTGAGGCTGGTAAGATGGTAAACACCCAAAAGCTTGCAGACATGCCTGTGCAAGCATACACACAGACACACACACACACACACATACACACACACCCCAACACAAAGACACATACAAAAATGCATATATACCAATACACAGACACACACACAAACACAAAGAAACATACATACACATACACACATAGAAAGATACACACACAAACATACAAATAGACACAGACACACACAAACACATACACATACACAAACACAAAGATGCACACAAACACACACACATATGCATAGACATAGAAACAAATACACAGTCGGATATGCACAAACATATACGCACAGACACACAGAGACATACAGATACACACAGACACAGATATACAGACACAGATACACACTTGCACACACACACACACACACACAAACATGTGCGCACACAGCTTCAGTGGTATTTACCTGTATCAGGGATCCAGGGAGAGTTAGTTGGAATACCATTGCAATCTAATGGGTTAGGAACTGAGTGATCTACGTTCTAGCTGAGTGCATGTTGTCCATTACTCTTTGCTTATCTTGGTTTCTTCATCTATGAAATCAGAAGTCATGCTTGAAAAGCTCCTGGGACTCTTCCTGCTTAGATATTCTCTCAACCACCCCAAGAATATAAATCAAATCAAAACCAAACCAAACCATTTCTTCCCAGAGAAGAAGCACATGTCAGGAGGGGAAGACCAGTTTCCTAGAGGGCACAGAGCATCAGTTCACACTGCAAGAGGAAGTCAGAGAAGCTATAAAGCCAATCCCTTTCACAGTGGGGTTTGTGGTTGACTGAACAGTTCATAGATTAAATGTTTAAGGTTAAAGATACATTTCCATTAAGGGGATCTATATCACAGTCACAGCAGATCTATTTCCCCAACAATTCTGGTTTATGGAGTTCTTGAAATGTTAAACTCTAGGAAGAAACATGATTGTATATTATATTGATTTTTAGAGTTGAATGAAAACTTGGATCAGAGATACTGGGGTAATTCATGAAATACATTGTTTTAGTTGATTGATGAGGTCAATGAAAGAAACACTATGCTAAAATCCCCATTCCTTCTTAGTGTTGAACACATAAAATACTTTATGACAAGTGCTTTACCTGGTCACAGACTGGGCCACATTCTGTCACTCATTCTCTATGACTGGAGCTCAATGTGAAGAGCACTTTGTTCAGATGGGAGGTAATGGAGGCTCTTATTACAGGGCTCAGAGCTGCTCTCCAGCTGCTAAATACCTCACCTAAAATTCAGCATAGAATTTTCACTTGATTCTCCCATGACATTTGAGAAGTTCTTAAAAAAATAAGAAGACGAGAACACTTCAGGGTTACTCTATTTTATTTTATGGTTGTAGATAGGGAGRGGAAGGAGCTTGAAGTTTTTTGTTTTTTTTGCAGATTAGTTAGTTAGAGAAAGGGACAGGACAACTGAACAAAGTAAAAGTATGTCTAAATGTTAAATAGAAATCTTGCAGAGATTGAACTGAATGCAGCAAGGAGGATATACTCTAACTGATCGGAAAGTGTACTCAGCAAAGTGTTTTGCTTAGAGAGAGAAGATTGCATCCCAGGAGACAGGCAGTTAGTAGAGAAGACAAAGAAGAGCTCAGAAAGAAAGTGGAGCTCAGGACAGAGGACAGTCAGAGGAACAGGAAGCCCAAGGCAGAACACCTGTCCTTAGGTGGTATTGATTTGCAACAGAAAAAGGGATGGTTAATATATGAACTACTGGAGCCCCTTCATTACACACTACAGAATACACAAAGGACCCTAATGGTCTGTTGCTATCCCTTTATAGTTAGGAAAGTCCTATATCAAAACACTGTAAAATAGTTCCTAAAAATTTGAGCACTTAAAAATTCTTTGTGAAGAGAGAGGGAAAGCCCAGGGCAAGTTTGCATCGATTAAGTGTCTTGGGAAGAGCCTGGTTACACAGTGTGAGAGAGACTGCTTTTGTAACCCCAGCGTGAAGTGGACTCCTCTGCAGGTTTCCAATGTTTCCTTGACAGCCTGAAGGCTCTGCCCATCCTATGCTGGAAGATGGAGAGAATTGTGGGGCATCCAGCATGTCTTTGAAGGGATGTAACAGTTAAATCCATTTTAACTTCAGTGAAATTATTTCTTTGGATGGGAGGAAAAGTTGTGGTCCTCAAATTAGCCATTAGCTGAGTGATTGTCCATCTGCTATTTTCAAAACTACTGATCTCCTTGGGGAAATGGAAAATAAAAGTAAAATAGATCCTGGAATGGGTTTTGTGTGCTGTGAACCATAAAAGATACCATTTGAATTGATGAATAATAAATTGAAAGGCTTTTGGTTGGACTCGATTTTGTCTGCTCCTGACTTCTCTAGGAAGCAAATAACCATTAACTTGTCGGCTGGTCACTTCTCCAGATGCCTTGAGAAATGTGACAGGAACATTATATGGTGTTAGAAATCATCTTCGTTGTCAAAGTCACCTTATAATTCATGACTTTTGGAGTTTTTTTTTTAACCTTTATGAAAGTCTCTTAAATGTAGAAAAAGGCCAGAAATCTTCAGGAAGACATGCACAGACTGAGACTAATTAAGATAGCATGTGGGAAACGAGGTTATCTACATAATTCCTCATGAAACTCTACACAAGACAAGCAGGGAAAAGGGCGGTTAGGAAGTAAGGAGATCAGAAATGGAGAACATGAAGATAAAAAGGAGAATTGGCATCAATGGAATTTGTATGTCAGTTCCAATCTACAAATGCAGACTCATAAGCAAGAGTGTCTATGCATTGGGAATTTAGCGGTGTATAAAAATTAAACTTGACAATGTGCAAATTTGTTGTGTTTTATTTGGAAGGCATACCAATTTGATGACTATGGATACTGTTTGTTTTAAATTCTCTAATTCTATTATTTCTCTGGGAGCACAACTGACCTTTTACAATGTCTTTGTAGTTCACAAAGAAAAAAGAGAGAAAGAAAAAAGGTAAAAGAAANCCATTCTGACTGGTGTGAGGTGGAATCTCAGGGTTGTTTTGATTTGCATTTCCCTGATGACTAAGGATGTTGAACATTTCTTTAGGTGTTTCTCACAATCTGGTATTCCTCAGTTGAGAATTTTTTGTTTAGCTCTGTACCTCATTTTTTAATAGGGTTATTTGATTCTCTGGAGTCTAACTTCTTGAGTTCTTTATGTATATTGCAGATTAGCCTTCTATCGGATGTAGGATTGGTAAAGATCTTTTCCCAATCTGTTGGTTGCCATTTTGTCCTATTGACAGTGTCCTATGCCTTACAGAAGTTTTGCAATTTTATGAGGTCACATTTGTCAATTCTTGATTTTAGAACATAAGCTATTGGTGTTCTATTCAGGAAAATTTTCCTTGTGCCCATGTGCTCCAGGTTCTTCCCCACTTTCTCTTCTATTAGATTCAGTGTATCTGGTTTTATGGGGAGATCCTTTATCCACTTGGACTTGAACTTGTACAGGGAGATAAGAATGCATCAATTTACATCCTACTACATGTTGACTGAAAGTTGACCCAGCACCATTTGTTGAAAATGCTGTATTTTTCACCTGGATGGTTTTTAGCTCCTTTGTCAAAGATCAAGTGACCATAGGTGTGAGGGTTCATTTCTGGGTCTTCAATTCTATTCCATTGATCTACCTGCCCGTCACTGTACCAATACCATGCAGCTTTTATCACTGTTGCTCAGCAGTATAGTTTGAGGTCAGGGTTGGTGATTCTGCCAGAAGTTCTTTTATTGTTGAGAATAGTTTTTGCTACCCCGGGTTTTTGTTATTTCTTATAAATTTGGAAATTGCTCTTTCCAACTCTATGAAAAATTGAGTTGGAATTTTGATGGGGATTACACTGAATCTGTAGATTGCTTTAGGCAAGATGGCCATTTTTACTATATTAACCCTGCCARTCCATGAGCATGGGAGATCTTTCCATCTTCTGAGATCTTCAATTTCTTTCTTCAGAGTATTGAAGTTCTTGTCATACAGAACTTTCACTTGTTTAGTTATAGTCACACTAAGGTGTTTTATATTATTTGTGGCTATGGTGAAGGGTGTCATTTCCCTAATTTCTTTCTCCTTTTTATCCTTTGAGCATAGGAAGGCTACTGATTTGTTTAAGTTAATTCTTTTTTCTTTCTTTTTTCTTTTTTGAGACAGGGTTTCTCTGTGTAGCCCTGGCTGTCCTAGAACTCACTCTGTAGACCAGGCTGGCCTTGAACTCAGAAATCCGCCTGCCTCTGCCTTCCAAGTGCTGGGATTAAAGGCGTGCGCCACCAATGCCCGGCTTAAGTTAATTTTATATCCAACCACTTTGCTGAAGGTGTTTATCAGGTGTAGGACCTCTCTGGTTAAATTTTTGGGGTCACATAAGTATACTATCATATCATCTGCAAATAGTGATACTTTGACTTCGTCCTTTCCAATGTGAATCCCTTTGACCTCCTTTTGTTGTCTAATTGTTCTGGCTAGGACTTCGAGTAYTATATTGAACAGGTAGGGAGAGAGTGGACAGCCTTGTCTAGTACCTGATTTTAGTGGGATTGYTTCAAGTTTCTCTCCATTTAGTTTAATGTTGGCTACTGGTTTGCTGTATATTGCTTTTACTATGTTAGGTATGGGCCTTGAATTCCTGATCTTTCCAAGACTTATCATGAAGAGGTGTTGGATTTTGTCAAATGCTTTCTCAGCATCTAATGAAATGATCATGTGGTTTTTTTCTTTGAGTTTGTTCATATAGTGGATTACATTAACAGATTTCCATATATGAAACCATACCTGCATCCCTGGGATAAAGCCTACTTGATCATGGTGGATGATCATTTTGATGCATTCTTGGATTTAAGAATTTTATTGAGTACTTTTGCATTGATATTCATAAGGGAAATTGGTCTATAGTTCTCTTTCTTTTTTGGGGTCTTACTGTGGTTTAGGTATCAGAGCAATTGTGCCTTCATAAAATGAATTGGGTAGTGTTCCATCTGTTTCTATTTTGTGGAATAGTTTGAAGAGTATTGTTATTAGGTCTTCTTTGAAGGTCTGATACAACTCTGCATTGAACCTATCTGGTCCTGGGTTTTTTTTTTTGTTTGTTTGTTTGTTTGTTTGTTTGGGAGACATTAATGACTGCTTCTATTTCTTTAGGGGTTATGGTATTATTTAGATCATTTATCTGATCCTGATTTAACTTTGGTACCTGGTATCTGTCTAGAAAATTGTCTATTTCATCTAGATTTTCCAGTTTCGTTGAGTATAGGCTCTTGTAGTAGGATCTGATGATTTTTTGGATTTCCTCAGTGTCAGTTGTTATGCCTCCCTTTTCTTTTCTGATTTTGCTGATTTGGGTACTGTCTCTGTGCCTTCTGGTTAGTCTGGCTAAGGGTTTATCATCTTGTTGTTTTTTTTTTNGAAAGGTGGCATGCCAGTTGGCTCAGCTGGTAAGGTACCTGCTGCCAATCCTGGAGACCTGAGATTCATCCTTAGGACACACATAGTGAGAGATGAGCCCAGACCTTTAAAATCTGACTTGTGATCATCATCCATCCACAGAAGCTGTCAAGCTCATACACCCCTTTGTGTTGAAAGAAACAAGTTGTAATTTAAAAAATTAAGCAATAAATCTGTGGTTCATTTTCTCTGAAAACATCAGTTTACTGTGGGAATTCTTTTCAAATGGGAGATTATTTTGTTTTTAAAATTTAAATTGTGCTCATTTATTTATTAGCTTTTATGGTGTGTGTGTGTGTGTGTGTGTGTGTGTGTGTGTGCGTGTGTGTGTTTTGTGTGAATCCACTAGCATGTTATAGCACCTGTATGGAGGTCTGAGAATACCCTATTGGAATCAGTTCCTTCCTCTTACTACATGGGTTCTGCAGATGAAAGACTGGTTATCAGGCACTGTGTGTTCTGTTCCAGTAGCAACCCTGCCTTTAGAGGACAGAAGCCTAGAGTTGTCATGCACAGGATGAAGCCGACTTTCCAKATCTCCAACAACCATGCACCAAGCTAGGAAAGCAGAAAGGAAGATGAGATCACAAGTTCCTCCTCGCCCTCCAAAGAAAAYAAGRTAAGGATAAAGGATGTTTTTGCCATTTCTTTGTGATTTCTAAGTCGAATGTTATATTGGAGGAATACAGGACAAATTGATGGGAGTTATAAAGACAAATATTGACTCACTTTTTAAGTGTCTAGCACAAAGCTGCTTAGCAAGGAGGTGGAGATGCTGCCTTTGCACATGCTTACCTTGTGCCTGCATCTTCAGGGTGATCCAGGTCCAGGTCAGAGGTCATTTTCTAATGCTGGTTTGTAATTCATGCTATCAAATTTGAAGATTACATATACTTATGTACTTCTTTGAGGGAAATGGGAATAATAAACACAAAGCACTGCCGTGACTTGTGATCACATCTTCCTTTCTGCTTTCCTAGCTTGGTGCATGGTTGTTGGAGCTCTGGAAAGYCGGCTTCATCYTGTGCTTGACAACTCTAGRCTTCTGTCCTCTAAAGGCAGGGTTGCTACTGGAACAGAACACACAGTGACTTTTCGGTCAACACAAATATGAATAAAAGAAACACTCAGATGTATAAAGCAGAGCTGATCTTCACCGCCCCCTGGGCCTTCATTTTCTTTGGGCAATATATGTAATTTTAGGTCTCTGGTATTTTCCCAATTCTGTTGGTGACA
>BDUI01013911.1:15129-27195 GCA_002335545.1 Apodemus speciosus | reverse complement strand
GGTTTTGGCCAGTGAGCCCCAAGGGTTCTGTCTGTCTCAGTGCTCGGGCTGGAAGTATGGTCCTTCACCCTGGGCTTTCTATGGGTGCTGGAGAGCAAACTCATGAYGCATCATACACGATGACCTGAGTTTATAACCATGAAAAATTCTCCCCAGTCTGTGACCGTCCAGCCAGCCAGGTGTTTTAACTCCATATCTGGGTGATTCTTTCTGGAAGCATCCAGTTAGATCTGTTCCAAGGGGACACATGAATCCCCAGAAGCGTGCTGTTTCTTATGGCACTCACCCGTGTCGGTAGACTTTTCCTAGACGGAAGAACCTTTCTCTTTCGGCTTCCTAGAGTGGCTGGCTCGACCTCACCGGTCCACTAACTTTAGGCAGCACAGGGAATACTTTAACGCTCAAGTTTTACACAGCCACACAAATTTCCACAAGAAAACAGTGAGTCAGGGCAGTTGGCGCCTAACCTTAAACACTGGAGCAAACAGTGCTGGAGACTTCAAACATCCACACAGGACAGCGGTCTGGGCCTAGACGTGTAGTTATGGAGGCGGGGCCGATTAGACTCAAAGGGAGGGGTGAAAGCGAAGGCAGCAGTCTCCAGGGTGACTAATAAAGAAGGAGAAATGACAAGCTGATAACCTGTTTTGTGGAGACAGATACTGGTTCCCTGATAGGCCATGACCCGCGGCCCCCCCCCCCATGCTTAGAATTATTGATGGGCAAAAGTAATCGTTGATGGAAAAATTCAGGCTAGGGTAGAATCTGGGGAGCCAGCCTTCCTCTGAAGGGGCTGCCCCGGCCATGGAGAGAGGCAGGAGGCCTGTTGCTGTCTGCCTTCATTACGCCCTGTGTCTACATGATTTTACCCTCCAGGATAAAAGTGTTTCGGGCTCCTTCGCCCATTTACTTTATGTGGTGCTAGACTTGGCATCTGTCTTGGTAAATATTTTTAACAGAACCTTGGCCTGTTATGGTACCTTGCTGTCTTGGAGCTTGCTGGTGCTTATGGAGGTGTGTGTGTGTGTGTGTGTGTGTGTGTGCGCGCGCGCGCGCATAAATAATGAGTCTCTGGAAATGCAGCTGTGAACTTTACTGGGGTGGGGGTGGGTTGAGGCTGTGGAAGCAGCTGTCAAAAGGGCTGTGAGCTTCTGTCTCTCCGGCTTCTCTCCTTTCCTTCAGTAGGCCTTGTTTATATCCGTCGGGTCCTGTTCTAGGTTTGCTTGAAAAATAAAACAACTTATTTTTATTTTATATGCTTGTGTCTTTTTCCAACATGTATACGTGTGCATTACCTGTGTACCCACGGGAGGCTAGAGGAAGCATGGGCTCCCCAGGAACTGGGGGTGTCACATGGCTGTGAGCTGCTGTGTGGGTGCTAGGAACTGAACCCAGATCCTCTTCAAGAGGATGACTTAACCACCAAGCCATCTCTCTAGCACCTCCCCCCAAATCCTCTTTTGAGGCAGAATCTCAATGTATGGCTCTGGCTGGCCTAGAACTAGGTATGGAGCCCAGGCTGGTATCGAACTCAGAGAGTCGCCTGCCTGTGCCTCCTGAGTGCTCTGCAATGCAATTGTTTTTATTATTGCTGAACTCAGCAACTACCATGTGACTTTTTCCTAGAGGGCTGAACAAGTGCATGTTTACCCTAGATAGGGCATTCAAGGCTGACTAATAAACCTATATACCCAAGTCTAGCTCAGTGGGACAGTGAGTTTATTGCATCACTCAGAGGAGCGTGGGTGTGTCAGGGGCAGATGCATCACTGAAAAGCCCACACCCTGGAACTCACCATGTAGCTTGCTATAAGGCTGGGATAGACGGGGCTTGGGGTGGGACACTCCTCAACCCCAGCAGTTACTCTTTGCTTGGGTAATAGCCTTGCTAATCTTATAATTTCAGGAACTTCCTGAGACTTGTAAATTTTACTTCTCAAGTCTTAAAGTGCCTTACTACTTACTGGGAGGGAAAATTTCAATCTGGTGTAAATAGCTACACAAGACAACTCTCAAAGGGAAGGCGGCAGTCAAGCCACATCCTTCATCCTGTAGGTCAAGCATTTCCATAAATAACATTTCTGGCATTCTGAACCTCTCCCGAGCCAGCTGATGTGTTCCTCCCACCACTGACCAAGACAGGCTGGCTGCACAAATTACATCATAAATACAGGAGATGGTAGGTCCTGATAAACCCACTAAGTTGAAAACGATATCAACTGCAGCTAACCTATAGAACACAATGGCTGAGCCAGGCTGAATATTGTGGTGTTGCTGGCTGAGCTGTGGCACCAGCCATTTCCCCTCAGGCTCATGAGCTGATAGGATGCTGTGGCTTGGGTTGTCCCCAGCTTGATAGACTGCTCCTTGCCACGTAGAGAGAGAGGTCTCAGTTCAAAATAAGAAGTTTTAATAAGCGGGGCAGTGTGAACTGAGCTATCTGTAAGCTAATGACCTCCCAGATACCAGGGATTTAGGTGTGTGCACATGGTTGTTCTGGGGGGGGGGAGGGGAGGGGACCCAGTGACCCCAAGAAGCAAGCGCAAAGGCTGGTCATGGCCCCTGCCAGGAACTCTAGCACTTGGGAAGCCAAGATAAGAGGATTGCTGCAGATTCAAGCTCATCTGATCTACATGAGTTCCAGACCAGCCAGAGCTGCATAGTGAGACCCTGCCCCAAATAAACAAATAGATAGATGATAGATGATAATAACAAATTATAGATAGATGATAGATAGTCTAGTTTGGGTTTATTGGTGCAGAGAGACACCATGACCGAGACAACTCCTTCAAGGACAACATTTAATTACAGTTTCAGAGGTTCAGTCAGTCCATTATCATCATGGCAGGAACATGGCAGCATCTAGGTAGACATAGTTCTGGAGAAGGCAAGAGTTTTAGATCTTGATCCATAGGCAGCAGAAGAGACTCTTTTTGGCAGGCAGCCAGGAAGGGGGAAGGGGGGGTCTCTTCCACATTGGGCAGAACTTGAGCCTAGGAGCCCTTAAAGCCCGCCCACACAGTGACACACTTCCTCCAACAAGGCCACACCTATTCCAACAAGGCCACACCTCCTAATAGTGCTACTTCTCATGGGCCAACCATATTCAAACTACCACAGTAATGATAATGATGATGATGATGATGATGATGATGATGATGATGATAAAAACAAAAAACAAAACAGGCCTCACAAGGCAGCACAAGACAAAACATGAGGAAACAGGCCCTTTCCAAATGGTTTAGTAGGTACAAGTATTTGCTCTGTGAGCCCAATGACTTGAGTTCTATCCCCGGAACTGTGGTGGGAGGAGAGAACCCATTCCAAAAGCTGTCTTCTGGCCACATGGGCTCTACCCCGCACATGCGTTACCACAGCCTCTCATACACACACAGTCAACTAAAACTTTTAAAAGTTTCATAATGGGAGCGAAAATTAAGTACAAACCTGGAATATATCTCAGTGGTAGATCATTAGCCCCAGCTTGTACCATTTCCTCTCCCGTGACAGGARGGAGGCAGGAGACACGGATAGGAAGCCTTAATTATCCATCTTGCCTACTGTGCCTTTTCCTTTGGCAGCAGTCCGTCCGTGTTAGGAGTCAAATCCCATACCCTGGGCTGCCCGGCCTCTAGGTGTAGTGTGGAAGTGGTCCTCGAGGTTGCAGGTGTAACCCCGCAAGAAAAAGCTCACCATGGCTTCAGGGCATCGATGGCATCTGGTTTGTCTTGCAGCTGAGTTGAAAGGAGAAATAAATCAGGAAAGGAGGCACAGGTGAAGGAAAAGGCATAAGCCTGTGGTGTGGCCTCCTAAGGACTGTGAAGAGTAGTTGAGAAGGCATGTGTGTGTTGACCTTCCCAGAGACCCTCCCTGGCTCAGAGCTGAGGGGCCCAGCCAGAGGCAAGATTTGCACATCTGACTGGGCTTTTCTGACACACCAGGTGTCTTAGTCAGGGTTTCTATTCCTGCACAAAACATGACAAAGAAACAACATGACAAGAAACATTTCCACCTTGCTGTTCATCACTAAAGGAAGTCAGGACTGGAACTCAAGCAGGTCAGGAAGCAGGAGCTGATGCAGAGGCCATGGAGGGATGTTACTTACTGGCTTGCTTCCCCTGGCTTGCTCAGCTTGCTTTCTTATAGAACCCAGGACTACCAGCCCAGGGATGGCACCACCCTCAGTGCCCCCCTTGATCACTAATTGAGAAAATGCCCCACAGCTGGATCTCATGGAGGCATTTCCTCCTGGGAGGCTCCTTTCTCTGTGGTAACTCCAGTTTGTGTCAAGTTGATACACAGAACCAACCAGTATGCCAGGACATCTTGGGGCTCCACCTCAGGATGGGTGGCTAAGTAGGCTGTACCTAGTTGTCGCTTCTATGCTGAGGCTCCGGCAGGCTAACATAGCAGAGCAATCCTGGTTTGTCCKCTACGCTAGGACACCTTTGTATAGAACACATTCAATAGCGTTYTTGGCTCTCTTCCCCTCTAAAGACTYAAAATGTTGTAGACATTACCACACGGGTCGGGGCAGGCAGAGTCCTTAGGAGAACATGGCCCCTCCACCCCCACGGGAATAGAAAACCACGTCTCCATTCCTGTACTCCACCAGGCAGACTCCCAGATAAAGTTGGGCCTCGGACAGGCTCAGGACTTCCTCTAGGTTCATGCTGTCAGAGCTTAGCTTGAGGGGAGCAGTACTCAGTGTGTGGAAGCTGAAAGGTGGTGCCTAAAACAAGGAAACTGAGGTGCCCCCCCATGTCAACCCCCTTGCACATGCCCAGCTAGCTTATGGTTACCTCAGGGCTCTGAGTTGTAAAATGAAGCCTGTTCCAGGCGCCTCGAGAAGTCGTTCTGGGAGAACACGCAAGGTGTAAGAAGGCTGAGTGCTCTAAGAGTGTAGAAAAGCTGCTAGCGATGAAGATACGCTTTAGAGAATGCTCGTTCGTCCCTTCATATGGCCTGTCAACCCAGATCCAGTCAAGATTCTCCTTGGATCTCCTGCTGGGGAGCCCAGGTGCAGCATGATGGGCCTGGAGAGTTTGTTTGCTCTTTGCCTCTGAACACAACAGCATCTCCAAGAGTGTGCTGTCTCCCCCGGGCAGCCCTCTCTGCGTAGACATGGTTTTGAAATCATAACAGACTCCTGGGTACCATTTGGCTGTAAAAGCAAAGTGCTTTATGTGCCGAGCCGGAAGCCCTCTGAGGAGGAAGTCCACCTGCGGGCCTGCCTCACCCAGCCGTGATTCTGAGCCGTGATTGATTTGTTTAGTGCTTCTGGTTGTGGGAACAAAGATGAATCAAAGAAAATAAGCACAGAGCTACCATGATTTATGAGTTTACAAGTCTGTTAGGTAAAACATTTCACTGACAGTCCCCCACCCCTTCCATCGGAAGTAAGTAGCGGCTGGCAATTCAGTSCCTGAGCCAGATCTGTTGACGAATTCTTTTCCTTTAAAAGGAGAAGTTGAGAGGCGACACACATTCACTCGGGGAAGAACRCACGTACTTGGCACCTACCCGCATTTTTACAATGACCACAAACCAGCAGTGGCTTAGATCGCTGTCATATCACCAACTTTCACCGYACAGTGCTGTCACTATAAAATGCAGGAGCTTACGTGCTGTCACTGAGCAATCTTCATTCATGTTGCAGAAATCAGGCATGATCTGCTAATTCCTGAAGCAATGYGATGCTACACGGAGGATGGACCCAAGGAKCTGGGACCCAAGGCTGTTCCCAAAGTGTCCCACTGCATGGGTGGGGCAGGGAGTCTAAGGACTCCCTGCCATTTTTGTGCATTTGATATTAAAGCCACATCCTTCATGTTTTAGTATTTCCAGAGGCAGAGGCCGCCTCATAAGACAAGGCCCAATGTGAAGTGCCTGACATTGCTTCTTATTTAAACATTCAAGAAGGAAGCTTGTCTTTCTCTTGGCAAGAGGATGCCTGGGCTGGAGAGATGGCTCAGCTGTTAAAGAGCGCTTGCTCCGGCAGAGGATTAAGTTCAGTTCCCAGCATCCACTGGGATGTACTGGGATCCAGTTCTGGGGATCCAACATCTGCTTCTGGACTCTGCAGGCAACTCCATGCATGGGGCGCACATATACACATGCAGGCAAATAGGAAATCGGTTCCCTTAATAGAAATCATCCTGATGGCAGCTGGCCTTGTCCTCTGTCCTGCTCAGTTCTTGCAGGGCTCTCTGTTGGTAAACGCTGATGCTGTGCACACCGGGGACAAGTCACAGCGGTGGAATCTCCTCTTATCTCGATTGCTCACGGTCCACCTTTGCCCATGTTCACTACCTTACACACTAATGAGCTTCACGCCAAACAGCAGCTTCTTCCATGGAAGGGTCACGGGGTCACGGGATTACGGGGTYAAAGGTTTAAACGAGGTAATTTTTCTAATTCTTCAGAAATAAAGCTTATCAGTTTGAAATCATCTCATTAAATACAAAGATGTGCAGTTGTAAGTTACCCTCAAGTTCTGCTTCACCTGCTCTCCCAGGGGTCCTCTGCGCCCCCCTCCCCCAGGCACCTGGAGATACTTTGTTTCCTTTCYGTGTGTTTCCCAGTTTCCCTTCTGTACGCCATTGTGGGCAGCTCTGATGGGAGAAGTTATCTCATGAGTTTTAGTCCACACATATTATTGCAGCTCATTTTACAATCTAGCATGTTGAAGCGTGTTCTGTGTGGGCTGTAGAAGGATGTGTGTCCGTGCTGTAGGGTGGCGTATTCCCTCGGCGTTARCTGCGATCACTTGTGGTGTTCAACTGTGCTGATATCTGCTCCTGCCCTCTGTGTACATGGGTATTGTTTTTTTTTGGATTGGCGAATTATCAGTTGTTGATTCTCCCTCTAATTTTGCAAGGGTTTTTCCGCTGTAGTTGTTTCTGTTGGAGGGGCTCTGCTGTTATCTCCATGAATGTTTATAGATGTATCGGCTCTCTTACTATAAAATACCTCTCTTTTACTTTAATAACCCTTTTCCTTATACTTTATTTTTGTCTGCTGCTTGGGTGGCCACTCTAGCTTTCTCACGGTGGTTAGTCTATGATGTAACTTTCCAGGGTATTTGTGTATCGATTCTGAAGCAAATCTCTGTAGCTCTAATGTGACTGGGCGATGCTTTTGGGGATCCATTCTTCTAGTCTTTGTGCTTTGATCTGCTTTCTTAAAACCACTTAGATTTAATTTGATTATCAGTACAATAGATTAGACTTCTCTTTTGCTAACTGATTACATATATAATCATATATAATGAATATTTATTATTAGTCAAATGTAATTAGTATATGAAATTTCTGATCCATTATATCTTTATTCTGTCTTCTTTAAATCCTCCGTGACTTTCTCCTCTTTTTCCTTTCTTGTTTTCTTCTTCCTTTTCCTTTCCTCCCTTCCTCCCTATCCYGTCTCGCTCTTTATAACCCTTTGGATATAATTGGTGCTGCTTATTTGCACATCAGTGTGGGAGCATTCCCAACCCTGAGCAGCCTTTTACATGGCTACACTCTCAAAGAGAAATGGCTCTGCCTCCCCCGACGGCTCAACAACGCAGCTCTTTTTAATGATGCCCTTTATTTCCTTATTCGGGGTCTTTGATCTCAGAAGGGTCTCTGATCTTAGAGAACAGTCTGCTGAAGAGAGGTATTTCTGATTTTTCTGTTTGTTTGGAAATGTCCAGCCCGGTGTCGAATTCTGGGTAGATAATCTGGTCCTCTAGCGTGTCTAGTACTCTGTCTGTGGGTTCTAAAGGAGACCCAGTTCCTAATGGTGCCCCTGTCCCTTGTGTGATGTGATTGTTTTCCTTGGTCTTTCAGTAGCCTGTTTGTGATAGGCTAACTGTGAGTTCACAGTTTGCTCACTGTGCACAGCTCCTTACCTGTGGAGCTCAGAAGTTGTTCTTTTCATTTTTGCCTTTGGGCTAGGTTGACATTCACAGCAATGCCCCAGCTGTCTGTCTGTCATGGTTTGAATATGCTTGACTCAGGGAGTGGCACTATTAAAAAGTGTGGCCCTGTTGAAGTGRCTKTGTYACGTGGGYGTGGKCTTTAAGACCCTCCTCCTAGCTGCCTGGAAGCCAGTATTCTCYTAGCAGCCTTCAGATGAAGATGYAGAACTCTCAGCTCCTCCTGCACCATGCCTGCCTGGATGCTGCCATGCTCCCGCCTTGATGATAATGGACTGAATCAGAACCTGTAAGCAGCTCCAATGAAATGTTGTCCTTATAAGACTTGCCTTGGTCATGGTGTCTGCTCACATGACCCTAACGATGACACCATGACACCAGCACACCTGGGCCATCTGGGTTCCCTTGGGCTCCCAGCGCCAGTCAGTGTCCTAGTGTTTTGATGACGTTCTCATAGTCTCTTGGGCTGTGGTGAGTTTTCTTCCTTCTTCCATTTTCCTTCTTTCCTCTCACTGGATAACGTTTACTTGACCTGTTCCCGAGTCCTTTCGTCCGTCTGCTCTAATTGTCACTGTCTCAGCTGGTAAGTTTTAGATTCTGTCCCTGCAACTCAGAGTGTCCTCTGGTTAGTTCTGATTCTCGTTACAGCCTCCGTCTGGGAAGAAAGGCCTGCAGTGATTCCCTGCGACTTCTTAGGTATCCTTAAACAGAACACACTCAATGGCTTAAAGCCTTTCTTAGCCCAAAGTCTTACTTATTCAGTGATATTGTCTTCGGATTGGTCTTTTCCTCCCCTCTCCTCCCCTGCCCTCAGTTCCCTCCCCCTCCCTCCCTGCCTCCTTTCCCCCCTCCCCCTCTCCAGCCCTCCCTTCCGCCCTGTCACACTGTGCTTACTTGAGGACACTGCTTTGCCGAAATTTGGTATGGAGTCCCCGTGCACTTCAAAGTTTATCATTGTTTCTCCTGCTCTGTGTTTGCTTCTTTTCGGTTTTCATGGGCCCCACCTCTCTCAACACTTTTGTGGCATCTTTGCCTCCCCAGTCCTGCAGCTTCCATCGGGATGGCAATGCATGACCTCAGAGCGGCTTGCTACTCCTATAAACTTTTTCAACTTCTTTTTACTTTTAAGCCTGGATTCCTCAGGGCCACGTCTGAATCCCCGTCACCGTCTGCTTAGCCAGTTGTTGATCAGATGGCTTCACAGGACTTGAATCTCAGGGGATCTGCGTGAGACTTGCAAATGACAAGACAGCTTCTGGTCTCAATTCCTGGTGGTGTGGCAAGGGCTGAAGGTGACCCATTCTGAGTGGGCTGCCTTCTTTCCCAGGTCTTTGCACCATACACAGGTAGTCTTAGTTGATAGTCTCTGCCGTCCCACAAATGTAAGAGCTTTTGGTGTTCTTCATGTCCCCCCAAATTCTTCAGATTTCCTTTAAATTCTGGACCAGGCCTCATCTCTCCTGCAGTTAGAGGTATATAGCATCGGGCTTCAAGGTTGCTGTTTTGGCCAATGCCACCCATTCTTCAAGCTATGCCCTAGTACATATCTTCAGCTGTCAGAAATAGCCCAGGTCATACAATGGCTGTGTCATTGAAGTGCTGTAGATGCACCTTGGGCCTCGTGGCTTTGTGTGAGRCTRTCGGTGGGTAGACAGRTATTGGRAACTGCCTGTGTCCAGCCACGCATACCTGTTATCCCGCGGAAATGCAGAGGGATCTCKTCGAGTGGGCATTTTCTGCTTCTGTGGSTCCGATGAGTTCTGAGGAGTAAGGTAGTTGATTTGTGTTGTTTYTGGTATATTTTAGTTATTAAGGAGGGTAAATGAGGTCATCCTGTCTTTGCTCTGTGCTGGAAGTCATTCTGCAGCATGCCACTGCCGGCATGAGGATCTGCCTCTGGGGTACTGGACATGTTCCTAGTGCAACCAGTGCTCTCCATGGCTGGCGGGTGGGGGTGGGGGTCTGGAAGAGTTTGAAGTGGTAACAGTTCTTGCTACGCATTTGCACTTGTAYGTAGTAGGAGGTGTGGATGCATACHGTAAGGGAGGACTCTTTGGAGAGGTCGTGGTGCCTTGGCAGGCAGGACTGCTCCTAACGAGGTGGGGCACACAGGACGTGAGGACTGCGGACCAGAGGACAGCGCACAAGTGAATWGTGCCTTCGCCAGATGCAAGGACTAAGTGTTGCATGGTGGGGGCGTGGGGGCTTAGTCCCTGGGGAGAGGAGGGGACACAGCTTGTAGGTACTACTCCACCCTTGGTGTGCCTGTGAACGCTAACTTCAAATTATGGCTAGGACTCGGGTGCCTTTTGTTATTGATAGTGGATTAATCAATCAATCAATCAAACAAACAAACAAACAAACAGCCTTATTTATTTATTTACTTATTTATTTATTTATTTTTTGAGCGTGTAGGCATGGATGACAGTGTGCCTGGTTGTTGAGGCCAATGGACAGCTCATAGCAGTCGGTTCTCTCCATGACCCTCTGAAGGACCAGGAACTAGACAGATCCCTGACCGGCAGGCACATGCATGACGGGGCCAGTGATAAGTAACTGTGGTGTCAAATTTGTGACCTCTCCGCCCTTCCTGGCCAGACAGAGGCCTGGTGAGCTCTTTCTTTCAGCAGCAGAGRYTCAAACARTCCAGACTGAGCAGATACATTTAAGGTTGGTCGCAAGCATGTTTACGTAAGATTGCAGGCTTACTATCTGCTCCCTGTCTTCATTCAAGTTGACTGATTAAAAACTAGAGGAAAGGAGACTTGGCCTCTGTCACCAAAACATGCAAAAGTTCCAGCCTCTTGGAAATTTGTTTTTTGTTTTTTATTTTTTTGTTTCTGGATCCATTTTCCAAATTGTGGGGCATCTTTCTCTGTGTATCTGTCTCTCTTTATGTCTCTGTTTTCTCCATGTGCGTGTGCCTCTGTGTATGTGTGTGTTTTGTGTGTGTGAGTATGAGTGTGAGTGTGTGCTTGTGCATGCACTTACACCCATGCCTGCCTGATTCTTCATGTTTTATAAAACGTGTTACCTGTTGCTTCCTGTTGTGTCTAGAAGTTTTCTTGACTTTTAAAAATCCCTTAATTCTTAGGGAAAATAAATGTATCAAGAGACCTATATAGTAACAACTCCACCATGTGGTTTCTGGGAATTAAACTCAGGTTGTTAGGCTCAGTGACAGGCCCCTTTACCTGCGAAGTCATCTTACTGGTACCATTGCTTTATTAAAAATATATATAGTTTATCTATCTATCTATCTATCTAACACATGTATTACAGGTAGATATGTGCCGGGGAGCGAGTGTGGAGGTCTGGCAATGACTTTGGGAGTTCTTGCCTTCCATCTGGTGGAGGCAGGGTCTCTTGTGTTATTTCTAGCACAGYCCTAAGTACTCCAGGCAAGCTGCCTTGTGAGCATCCTGGGGATTCTGTCTCCGCCTTCCATCTGACAGTGGGAGTATGGGATTGCAGGTGCAAACCACCACATCAGATGTGGGTCTCCATGYCAGGCTTCTCACACTCACTGGGGACTGGACTCAGGTCTCAAGCTATCACAGATAATGCTTTATCCGCTAAAGCATTTCTCTGGCTCCAGCTCAGAGACTTATGAAGAGTTCCATGATGGTACCCATCATCACTAGGACAAGCCTGTCTGCCAGCCAGCTGTTTCCTCAGTGACTAGGGTGAGCTGGRTRCAGTTCTCAATTCATATGCACTGCTCTCTGAGATTTAGCTTTATCTGAAGCAAGATAGAGGTGAACAGGTGCATATGCTGTGCAAATTGTGTTCTGCACAAGCTCCTTGGATGAATGAGTGACCTGGTGAAAGAACGTAGACTCAGTGCTTTCTAAAATCTTTTCACCTATATGAAGGTTAAAGCCAGAGTCCCGAGCACGTGTGCACACACACACCCACACTCACACAGACAACATGCAGTGCTCTGCACACAATGTTAGTAAAGGTGTGCATGGGTCAAATCAAGTTAAATGAAGCGGCCAGAACGTCCTAAGAACAGAAGACTGGAGAGGGAGGGAGGAGATTTGGATGTCGGTGTCCTCCTGGATATCTTAGTCAGAAGGAAGAATGACTGCAGAGCCAAGCAGGGAGAAGGCAGGCTGGGGCGAGCTGAGAGACTGAGGAGAG
>BDUI01013906.1:45615-61417 GCA_002335545.1 Apodemus speciosus | reverse complement strand
AACCGGAAGTAAGGCGGCGTGGCTAGCAGGTCAACATGGCTGCGGGCTCTGCGTCTTCCTTGGGTGGTGGTGCTTGGCCAGGTTCGGAGGCTGGGGACTTCTTGGCACGCTACCGGCAGGTGTCCAACAAGCTCAAGAAGCGCTTCTTGAGGAAGCCGAACGTGGCCGAGGCCGGGGAGCAGTTCGCACAGCTAGCCCGGGAGCTGCGCGCCCAGGAGTGCCTGCCTTATGCTGCGTGGTGCCAGCTGGCTGTGGCGCGCTGCCAGCAGGCGCTCTTCCATGGGCCCGGGGAAGCGCTGGCCCTCACAGAGGCGGCCCGACTTTTCCTGCGGCAGGAGTGCGATGCGCGCCAACGCTTGGGCTGTCCCGCCGCTTATGGGGAGCCTCTGCAGGCGGCCGCCAGCGCCCTCGGCGCCGCCGTGCGCCTGCATCTCGAGCTCGGCCAGCCTGCTGCTGCTGCTGCACTGTGCCTGGAACTGGCTGCCGCCCTTCGCGCTGTGGGTCAGCCGGCTGCTGCTGCAGGTCACTTTCAGCGTGCTGCCCAGCTGCACCTGCCCCTGATGCCACTGGCCGCGCTGCAGGCGCTTGGTGATGCTGCCTCCTGCCAGCTGCTGGCGCGCGACTACACAGGGGCCCTGGCGCTCTTTACTCGTATGCAACGCCTGGCAAGGGAGCATGGGGGTCACCCGGTACAGCAACCCGAGCTGCTGCCGCAGCCGCCTTCTGGACCCCAGCCAACCCCGTCTGGACCCCAGCAGAGACCTGTCTTGGGCTCGACCTTGCCCCTCCCGGTGCCCCCGGACCACGCCCCAGGCTCTGTTGCGCCTCCACCTGGCACACTTGGTGCCTTTGCTGACGTCCTTGTCAGGTGTGAGGTGTCCCGTGTACTGCTGCTGCTGCTTCTGCAACCGCCTCCTGCCAAGCTGCTGCCCGAGCATGCCCAGACACTGGAGAAGTACTCCTGGGAGGCTTTCGATGGCCATGGCCAGGATAGCAGCGGCCAGCTTCCTGAAGAGCTGTTTTTGTTATTGCAGTCCCTGGTCATGGCTGCCCACGAAAAGGACACTGAAGGCATCAAGAAGCTGCAGGTGGAGATGTGGCCACTGCTAACTGCTGAACAGAACCACCTTCTCCATCTGGTTCTGCAGGAAACCATCTCCCCCTCTGGACAGGGTGTCTGATAAGTCACCTTCCTACCGACTTGTTTTACCTTTGGGGACAAGTGATGAAACATGTGATTTTGCTTCTGTTTTTTGTTTTTGTTTTGTTTTCCTTTTCATTTCTATTGCCACTGTGGTAATTTAGCTTTGTGTGCATAGCTGATTACTTAAATTAGTGCCCTCCAATTCCATCCATATTGCCTCAAATGAGGTAAGTTCATCCTTAAAGCTGAAGGAGACTCCACTGAGTAATCTGCTTTAAGTACCTCTCAGTTGCTGGATAATATTGATTCATTTTCCTGGCTGTTCTAGGTATAGTGCCAATAAACTTAAGAGGACAGATGTTCTTTTGGCATATTTATTTCCTTTCGTTTTATTCCTGGCGGGGTTTGGCATCATTAAGCATTTAGAAAAGATTAGAAATGTTTGTGTTTTGAAAATTATGAGAGTTTGACAATTTGGACATATTCCCTCTTGTAATACATTATTGCTTGGTTTCCATATAAACTAGCAGAGCAGTCAGGGGAGTGGGAAAAGCACCAGATGACATAAAATTTAACTTAAAGTTAAAGTCTCTGAGTATCTGAACATGAGGACTATGTTAATAAGCAGAACTGGTATGTTCTGTCATACATTCCACATTTATTTTACCTTCTGCACATTCTGCTAACCTGGGTTCTTCCTGATGGGATGACCAAAACCTTTCTCCTGAGTAACACCTGTGATCTTTTGGTGATTCTGCCTTTATTGGATTGCAGCAAATTTCTGTTAACCAGAAGTTTTGGCAAGAGATTAGTCAGAGTCTTTAGAATTGGTCCTCTTTCCAAATCAGGGTTTTGATTGCTTTCACTGTGTACCATAACACAGTTGCCCCTCCCTGTACAGTGAAGATCTGTCTTCACAGCCAATACCTAGAGTTTATTCTGCCTTTCAGGTCTGTGTCCTGAGAAATCTAATTCCCTAAAACTATAATTACATTCCCTTAAATATTCTGGCCTTGAAAACTAGAGCTACTAAACTATATGACCCAGTGTAGCTGGGGCAAATAGCAAAGAAATGTTTCTGACTGAGTATTAAGTGATAAAAAACCAGTTCCACTTTTCTCTGTACTTCCTGGACCAATACATCTTTGCTTTTAGAAATATAGTGTCATATATTGAACAGTGGTTTAAGGCACCCAGCACATCTGGAAGGGTAGCATTACAACATTCCTAAATGTTTTCCTACCATGTTGTCACCATATTTAAGCCCAAGTTAGACCACCATTCTATAATGCCAGCTGCAAATTGTCCAATGAGGTATATGTTCAAAACCAATGAATTCCATGAATTTAATGCCATACTCTGTTTCTTATTGATAATAACACAGTACACACAGTTGGTGATAGCTGTAAAGAACAGGTTTATTTTGGCATATGCTTCAGGTCCAAGGTCTGCTGGTGACTTTCTTGTTGCCAGTATCTGAAAGTGGTACTAGATGGTGATGGAAAAGACTAGGAGATTCAAGAGGCCTAGGTCGACCAGCTTTCCCATAGGATACACTTTCATAATAATGTATCCTAAAGGTCATACCTCAAACTAACCATACACTAGTTTCTGATATCTACCTGAAATGAGAGTGTGAACAATGTAGTCAGTGGTACTTAGGTAATTACTAGAGATAGATTTTTTCCAATGCTGAGGACCAAACCCAAGGTATTGTACTTGCTAAACAAATGCTTTGCAATTAAGCTAAAACCTTAATTCCAAAGATAATTTTGAAGAGAGTTTATGAGCAGGCTATTGAGGATAAAGATTCTTCTTGGAACTAAACTCTTATTTCACTTGGGAATAGATTCTCAGTACCACTGATACCAAGGGTCACCAAGTTAAGGATGGGGGGAAAATTACCAAATATGAGCATGGGAGGGAGAATGGCTCTGAGAAAGAAATCTTTTTCTGTAAGCATGAGGATATGAGTGAGAATCCTCCGTGTATTAAAAAAAAAAAGCAGGACATAATTGTGCATAGCATTGGAGAAAGGAGACAAGTGAATCAAGAGAGCTGTGTAGGCAACCACCCTAACAAAAATGTTGGACTTCCAGTTTAGTGAGAGACCCTGCCTCAAGACAACGAGGAGGATAGTGACTGCCCCTTCTCAAGGCAGTAAGCCAGAGAGTTTGATTTTGCCATGCCCTATGACTCCAGCAATGGGGGATTTACCAAGTTCTGAAGGGTAACATAGAGCAATGGCAGTATCCTATATTGCTTGTGGGAACTCACTGACCAAGGTGAAGGGAAGAATCTCACATTTAGAACTAGACTTATTACTTGACAGTTTATGTGATACCTGGTGGCTTAGGGTTTCTATACTGTGAAAAGACGCCATGACCAAAAAGCAAGCTGGGGAGGAAAGGGTTTATTTGGCTTATACTGCCATATCACTGTTCATCATTGGAAGAAGTCAGAACAGAAGCTCAAACAGGGCAGGAACCTGGAAGCAGGAGCTGATGCAGAGGCCATGGAGGAGTGCTGCTAACCGGCTTGCTCCACATGGCTTCCTCCAACTGCTTTCTTACAGAACCCAGGCCCACCAGGCCCAGGATGGCACCACCCACAATGGGCTATGCCCACCCCTATCAATCACTGGAGTGGTTTAAATATGCTTGGCCCATTGGAAGTGGTATTAAGAGGTGTGGCCTTGTTAGAGGAAGTGAGTTGCTGTGGGAGTGGGCTTTGAGGTCCTATGCTCAAGTTCCACCTAGTGCAGAAGAGAGCCTCTTCCTATGTGCCTGCAGAAAAGACTCCTGGCTGCCTTTGGATCAATATGTAGAAATATCTCCTCCAACACCATGTCTGCCTGGATGCTGCCATGCTTCCTCCCATGATGATAATGGATTGAACCTCTGAAACAGTAAGCCAGCCCCAATGTTTTTGTTTATAAGAGTTGCTTGGTCATGGTGTCTCTTTACAGCAACAGAAACCCTAAGACAACCACTAAGAAAATGCCGTACAGATTTGCCTACAGCCTGATCTTATGGAGACATTTTCTTAATTGAGGTTCTATTCTGAGATAACTTTAGCTTGTGTCCAGCTGACATAACACTATCCAGGACACCAGGGAAAGGCATAATCTCTCTGTAAAGGATAATGTCATTAAAATTACCTTTATATATGTATATTTTTTAGGAAGCTTCTACAGTAATAGATGTCCAAATGAATTTCATCAAAAGTCTTTAATCTTACTATCCTTCCCTGTCCATACCTTCTTTACACTGAGCTCCTGTGATGGTTTGAATAAAAATGGCTCCTATATGCACATATATATTGGAATATCCAGTCATCAGAGAGTGGCAATACTTCAGAGGCATTAGGAGCTGTGGTCCTATTGAAGGAAGTGTGTCACTGGGATGGCCTTTGAGGTTTTAAAGGCCCAAGCCAGACCTGGTATCTCTCTTCCTGCTCACTGCAGATACATAGAACTTTCAGCTATGTCTCCAGTTCCATGTCTGCATGCATTCTGCAATGCTTCCCATCAGGAAGATGATGAATAAACCTCTGAAACTGTAAGCTAGTTACAGACCTGAGTTCAAATCGTCATACCCATCAGGTGGCCCACAATAACTCTACCTCAGAGGTCAGACACCCCTGTGGGCATCTGAATGCATGAGAACATGCAGATCCACATAAGTAAAATAACCAAAATAAAATGTTCAAGAAAAATCTCAGCACAGCAGTGTGTATCAGCAGCACTAGGAGGCACAGGCAGCTGGATCCCTGGAACNGACGGCTCAGTGGTTAGGAGCACTCGTTCTTGCAGAGGACCAGAGTTCAGTTCCCAGCACCACATGGTGGCTCACAACCATTCATAACTCCAGTGCCAGGAGATCCGACCTCAAGAGACACTGCACACCCATAGTGCACATACATGCAGGCAAAACATACATATCGAATAAATCTAAAAATGTACTGCTCTGTATTTTTGGAACTTGCTCTGTGGACCAGGCTGGCTTCCGACTCAGAGATTTGCTTGTCTCGGCCTCCTAAATACTGGGATTAAAGGTTTGTGCCACCACCTCCTGGTCGTTAAAAAAAAATGTTTAAAATATATATATTTTTAATTATGTGGAGAAGCAAAGACACTAAGCATTCACCTGGGAACCCATACATCTGCACACATACATCTGCACACACACACATCTGTACACACACATCTGTACACACACATCTGTACACACACACACATCTGCRCACACACCTGTACACACACACATCTGCACACACACACATCTGCACACACACACATCTGTACACACGCTCATATATAGCCACAAACAAATGCACACAAGAAGAACTAACTCAGTGGGATCTGTGGCGGGGGCTGTGACGACGCCAAGCTTCAGCCACCCACCTCCAATCCCCGCGGGCCTTTAGCCTTCACCGGCTGCCGCGCCCTGCCTAATTTCTGAAGGTATCCCAGCATTCCTGCCCTCCCCTGAGCTGATCCTGCCAGGAAAGTCCTTCGTCYTTCTTACTCTCATTTCTGCCCACTTGGAAAACACCCATTCTCTCCTCGAACTTGCTCTGCTATTAACCCTGACTCTCCCGTTGTCTGGGGTCATAGTCGGTGGAGAAGCCTGAACTGCAGGCCCTGCCCTGCCCTGCCCTCCCTCCRGTGGGGACAGCCTCAGCAGGCTCCTGCTGGTTTTCCTTTGAATAGTGCCCAGGCAGGACACAAACCTCACTTATATACCTGAGGATGACTTTGAATTCTTGACCCCTGCCTCTACCTCCTGCGTGCTGGGATTGCAGATGTGTGCCACCACACAGGCAATTTCCACTGTCCCTTAGGATACCTATGTCCTGGTCACCTAAGCTCACCCCAGAGCTGTAGGTCTGACATGTGGCCCTGAATAATAAGACCCTAGTTAGCACAGACCCCACCAGTTTGCTTGAGCTGGGGGCCAGGACATGTTGATCATTCTGGAGGCGGAAAAACAGCCCACGTGCCCAGTGCAGCGGCAGCGGTTCCCAGGCTGGACTGCAATGCTGTGCCTTTCTTCACTTAAGTCCACATAATCCTCTCATCAGGCTACCTTAGCCTGCAGGGAAGTGGCGCTGCCCCATGGCGGCAGCCGGAGACTCTGGTGAGGTAAAGTCCATCCCGCAGGATCCCACACTGGCTTCTTCATTTATGCATTTGCAGCTGTTTCCTGGGGCCAGAGCTGTGCGGTCCTGGGAACTTGCTCTGTGCTTCCAAGGCTGCCCTGCCCCTGTGCAGGAAGCTGCCTTCAGAAGGTGGCTAGCCTCAGCTGGCTCCTCCACCACTTCCTTAGGACAGGCTCCAAGGCTATGGCACTTGCGTAACAAAAGGATGGGCAGTGGCTGGGGTAAGTGGCCCACGGTGCCATGGTGAGAGGCCAGATCCAAGCTAGGCTAAAGTTTCCTCTAACCTTAGGCGATGCTAAGGACGGGCCTTGCTCTTCAAAGCAGAGTGGGGGTCCCTTACTGGCCTGCCTTTCATGTAAAAATGACAGAACCACTACATAGTACACACTTGGGACTTGGAACCATAGCCTAGGACATTCTGGAAACTTCCTGTATGGGCTCCTTGGATAATGACTGCCAACACGGGCTGAGCAAAACCCAACAGGTCTGCTTGGCTGAACAATGTGAGAATAATCCTGTAGTAGGTAAGCTGTGTGAGAATGCCGATGGCCTCTGACAAGCTGTGCTGGGCCCCATGTGATCCAAAGAACGAGTTCTGGTATTGTATCTATTATAGTGACAAGGAACAAAATGCCAGAGCAGTTGGGTCATGTGTCCAAGGCCTCTCAGTCAGGATCGATGTGAGAACTCTTGGGTTTCCCTTCCAGCTGTGGGGGGCTTGTGGGTTGGGACCTGGTTTGGGCAGTCTGGTGCAAGGTTTCCTGGGAAATGGCTGGGGATGGAGGTAAGAGTGTCTGCTAAGGAGACAATGGTCAGAAACTCTCCCAGCCCTACTCTGGGCATGGCTTGGCACCTAGGGCATGCTCTGAGCTCCTCTAACTGAGAGCACCACCACCACCTTGCGAAACACTGGGCTGTGGGTTTCACTTGCTGTGTGGCCCAATCAGTCTCCAAGTTTGGAGTTCTACATCAGGCTGGCCATAGCTCAGTGATGTATGAACCCCTGGGATCCATCTCTAGCATTGCAAAATAAATTAAAAGTCAAAATTTTAAAGGCATCTCCTCAGGCATGTAGCCAACAGGAGAAAGCCACTCTCCAGCCAGCAGAGTACCTAACCTAGGCCAATCACAATCAGGCAAGGGCTAGGTCCCAGGCCTCCACCAGGCAGTGACCCCTATTTGGAGCTGACCAGGTCATTTGGCGAGCTGTGTCCAGATAACGAAGATAGGGAAGAGGTAATTCCCAGCCACTGCCTCCTCGACCCACACCTAGCACCTTTCTTACTCCCCTCAGAGGCATCACGCAGCTGCCACGTCTTCCCCGGACACATCCCAAGGGAACCCTCAAGCCTATATTTCAGAGAGGGTGAGGCAATTTCCCTAAGAGCAACAGCGCGACGGAGAGCTTTCTGCTGCCTATTAGACAGGCTGGACATGAAGACCTCACGGGGGCGGGGGTGCTCTTAGGCTTTATCCCTGAGGGCTCTGGATATGGGGACCAAGCAAGAAGGGGTACTCAACCATACTGGCTAGTCTTATGTCAACTTGACACAAGCTAGAGTCATCTGAGAGGAGGGGAGGGAACCTCAGTTGAGAAAATGCCTCCCTAGATGGGGCTATAGGCAGGCCTCTAGAGCATTTGCTTAATTAGTGACTGATGAGGGGAAGGGTCCAGCCCATTATGGGTGGGGTGGGCCATCCCTGGGCCAACAGTCCTGGATTCTATAAGGAAGCAGGCTGAGCAAGCCAGGGGAAGCAGGCCAGTAAGCAGCACCCTTCCGTGGCCTCTGCATCAGGTCCCGCCTCCAGGATCCTGCCCCGCTTGAGTTCCTGTCCTAACTGCCTTCAGTGATGAGCTACAAGGTAGAAGTAGAAGCCAAATAAACCCTTTCCTCTCTATGTTGCTCATGGTGTTTCATCTCAGGGATGATAACCCTAACTGACTACCTTGGGCTGTTCCCAAGGCGGGGTTTGGTGTGTGGGCATGTTGAAGGTAGTGGTGTGGTTTTAAATGCCATCCTGAGACAAGGGTCCTTTATTCTGGAAGCACTGGGCATTAGTGGAATTACATGCTACTCAGGTGCTGTTTGCTAAGAAGTGTCTGTGTGTGGTGGGACTCGAGACAGAAGAAGACATCCACGGGTGGCAAGACAGGTGGTGCCCTAAGAATGCTGTCCCACAGTGCGACGATGACAAGGGGGAAAGCAGTGATAGCTAGGTCTATAAAGATAGCAATGGGACTCTCTTGGCAGGAGGGGAAGGGTTACAGAACCTTTGACCAGAGATTCTAGCCACACTGTGTCCTCTTGCCACTCAGCTGCATGGAATCTTGGGAGGTCAGAGTATTCAAGAGGCAGAAGGTATATTCGTAGGTGGGTGGGTGGGTGGGGTTAGGGCTCCAGACAACTTTCTAAAGGTTGTCACTACACTGGAGTGAGACCTGGTGGTGACACAGCTGTCTGGGAGTCTGTACGACCCCAAGGAACGCTTGGTCATCAGGAAGTGGCACTACTTGAGAGGGATTAGGGGGTGTGGCTTTGTTGGAGGGCGTGTGTGTGTGTGTGTGTGTGTGTGTGTGTGTGTGTCACTGGGAGTGGGCTCTAGGGTTTCAAAAGCTCAAGCCAAGCCCAGTGTCTTCTGTCTCTGCCTGTGGAGTTGGCTGTAGAGCACTCAGCTACTTCTCCAGCACCGTGTCTGCCTGTGTGCAGGCCTGCATGCCAGCCATGAGGACAACGGACTCTACCTCTGAAACTGCAAGCCAGCCCCAGTTAAAAGCATCCCTGTAGAAGAGCAACCACAGTCATGCTGTTTCTTCACAGCAACCGGGCACTGACTAAGACACCAAGAAATTCACTGGTTCATGAAGCTCAACTTGGATGGAATCATTTCTTCAGTCCATAACAGCGCCCTATTAGATTCATAGACACCTCTCCCTAGGGAGAGTCACACAATACCAGAATATAGACAGATACAGGGTAAGACCAGGACAGAGAGGGCGAATTGGAACTCAGGAGGGCTTCCTAGTAAACCATGTTGGACCTAAGCTATGCATACATCGGAGCCAACAGACTGTTGGGAGCTGGCTGTCACAGGCCTTGGGCTCCCCAGGGCTCCTAGCCAGTTTCAGAACAGAACTATCTCCATTTGCCTTCTCTGTCTTCAGTGCACAGGAGTCCCCATCACAGGCTCCCTTCCCCAGCCTCCAGTGACCAGAGCAGGAGCAAGGAGAAGACATCTCCTCTAGAGCTTCTCTGAGGTCATAGGAAGCAGCAGAACTGATGCGCTGGACACAACATCACCTTCAGAAAGAAAGATGGCAAGCTCACACAAGAGTCACGTGACAGAGGGTCAGAGAAGCAAGCAGGAGATGGCCAATGGGGACTGCAGGCCCTAGCTGGCTCTCCTGGTCACTTTGCAGTCTTATGACCAATGCCGCTCCGGCTTGAGGAGGCAGCTGCATGGCTCCCAATCCCTGCCTCAATCTAGCTCGGGGAGCCAGGGGCTCAGGCTCTTGAGCCAACAGCCTGGGTCTGAGTTCTGTCTTGCTGTGGCTGCAAGACTTGAACATGTTGTTTACCCTCTGTTTTTGGTTTCTTACCTGTAAGACCAAAATGTCTTCCAATTGGGGCTGTCGGAAGGATTCACTGAGATTTTCAACCTAATAGTACTTGGCGCACACCAAGCACTCGGTAAGTGTCCACTAACTGTTGTGATGGATGGACCACCCCAACACTGAGAGGGAACTTCTAACAACTCAGACATTGTACTCTCCTCCCATCCCTTTTCCCATCGTCCCTAACCACCCTGGAACGCAGGCTAGCCAAGATCTCTCTAAACTTTCATTCCTCTTCGGTAACTAGCAGTAACTACAAGCCTACTAGCTTTGACGGCACATTTGGGTCTCAGATGAGGATGTAGGCACAGCATTCCAGGGCTGTGTTGGACAGAGCAAACAGCCTAGGTGTCTAGCATCAGAGACTCAGGGGGCACAATCTACTGTAATCCCACGGGCCCCGTTGTAGTTGTAGACAATACAGTCATGGCTGTCTGGGGTGGAGGAGGATGTGGCAGCCTTAAACAGGTGAGAGAGATACAATGCTTTGTGCCTGTTAACAGCCACCAGAGATCGTTGAGCAGTCCACCTAACATGGATATATATCTAAGAGTAACGAAGATTTGGTGGGTTTTTTTTCTTCTCCAGATCCGCCCCCTCTCCTTCCCTCTGCCCAGTTGGTAGTTGTTGAAGTTGGAGATGAATCATGATGAGCAAGTTCAAGTGATGTTTTAAAGTACCTAAGTCGCCAGGGGTGTGGCTGAGTGCAGAAAGCCTGTTAATATGTTCTAGGGCCCGAGTTACTGCCCCAGAATCACAACATTTGAAAAATATTCTGGAGAGCAGCTGCTCTGTCCTATCAGATTTACAGCGTGACCCATACTAATTCCTCAAACTTCCTCAAGGGCCTTTGCCTCTTTCTTGCCCTCCGTCTAGAAAGTATCTTTCCTTTCCGGTGCTGGGGCTGCCCCTTAGCTCTAGTGCACTCAAAGAGACCTCCCTGACCTCTATCCAAAGCAGCCAGATRCTTGCAAGTCAAGGTACTTGTAAATATTCGTTCGTGGACTTCCTTGGGGATTTGGTGCCCTCAAAAATTTGGGAACCCCCGGGCCGGCCTGTGAACTGTACACAGGATCAGGCTTGGAGTTCAGTGGATGCTTAGAGTGTCCGGAAACCAAACCCACTGCGGTCCAAAAAGCTCAACCCTAGATCCCAGGTGCCAGACCGCGCAATGCGCACGCGCAGGAAGTTCCCGGTCAAGCAACCTCCCCGGACGTGCGACCCTGCACAGGCCGCGCCGGAGTCCCGAGACACGCACCTTCGATGTCGGTCAAAACCGCTGCGTCCAGTTCGCACATCTCGGCCAGTTCCTGTTCCAAAACCGCCTCACAGAAGGGCAGCTCGTCCATGGCGCCGGCGCCCGCCGGGCTTCGGAGGAGGCCCGCCTTAACGAAAAGTTCCTGGGAAACTGGGTTCCGCGGGCGGAGCCACCTGAGCGGAGGGGCGTGGCTTCCCGCCCAGCCACGCCCACCAGCCGGCGTCTTGACTGCTCGCCTAACGGGTTCAGTCTGCCTGCCTGAGCCTGGTTTCCAGCAGTCTCCTGCGGCTGCCCAGACACTGGGCCTTGGCTTCTTCTGCACCAGGCCAGGGGGCCGAATGGAAGCCACAGGACTAGACCCAGCCCAGACATCGTTAGACTAAAGGGCCAGGGATGGGGGTTGAGGGGGAGGCCAGGGTGAGGGTGGGAGCAGAGAACAGAAAACTCACTTCCTAGCCTTGCTCTTTAGAACCAGACAGACTTGGGTCCGAAATACAGCAGTTTCAGGCCTGCGCTGTGACCCCACCACTATGTGCCTCTGTTTTCCTTATCTGTAGCAAGGGTCCAATTGTCTATGGGCCAGCTGAGAGATCAGAGAAGCATGGCCCGTGAAATCTGTCCACCAGCTTAGGAGTCTAGGAGTGGGCCTCCAGAGGAGAAGGCTTCCCAGGCAGACCCTGCAGGAGGAGAGGGTGGCTGGAACTTCTAATTCTGTCTTAATCCTCAGTCCCACCACTGGGGCAGGGAGGGCCAGTGGGCCCGTACGACTCCTATAGAAAGACTTGTGTCTCCAAAAAAGACCTAGAAAAAGTGTGGATTCCAAGGTCAAGAAGGGATTCTATAACAGAGCACCTGAGCCCGGCTGCCTGGATCATGCATGACCTGGGGCCAGGCCAGGAGCATGAATGAAGACTGAAAAGTGACCCTGGGCTCTGTGACTTAGGAACAGGTAAAGCCAAGGAGGAGTTGAAATAGACCGTTCTGGCCCACAGGTAATGCAAGTGGGGAGGCAACAGCAGAACCTAGGAGTCAACCAGGGAGGGCCAGGGCCCAGGCCGTGCCCGGAGCTGCCTTGCTCAGACCTCAGATACACAGGCTGTGGGCTGCTCTCACCTCTCAACAAACAGAGCGAGTTGTCTTTGGGGCAAGGAGGGAGCGTGTGCCTGCGCTTCACCAGGTGGCATTTTGTCCCTTTCTCAGAATAGCTGCTAGAAAATTACGTAGACTAGGGCGCATGGGAGATGCCAGGGCTACACGCCACACATGGAGCCCTCCATTTGGGGTCACCCTGCCATGTCCCACCATCAGAAGACACCCATTTTCCTGAAAACTCAAACAGCCTGTCCCAGCCAGAAGGGTGAGGGTCTTCAGAGGTCAGTGGAACCAGCACCTCACCTGCGTGTGTAGCCAGGATCTCTGGTTTCCCCCAGTCAACTTACTAGAGCTGTCTCTGCAGAAAGGGGCAAGGTGTTTGGAGTCGTCACAACAGATCTGCCTTGTTCTGGAACTGAGTAGAGAGTATAGATCCACAAACACACTTCATAGATGCCAGGGCTAGGGCTACAGTCCTGTCTCAAAAAGCAAGGAAGGAAGGAAGGAAGGGAGGGAGGGAGNGAAGGGGTGAAAAGTCAGGAACGTCAGAAAGAGAATGCAATTAAATGACACATCCCAACAAGTCTGAAACGATTTCATGTTCATTAATTCAAATGTTCCCAGATAAAGATTTCCCAGGGTATACATACAGGAAATCACAGGACATGAGCTTTAACTGTACAGGAGACCTGGCATGTCCCTGAGGATCACACACTACAYGCGCAATAAATTTCAAAAACAAAACATTCTCAGTTAAGTTTTTCTGACACCTCAGAGACGTGAACAAGGAATTTATAATCACTACAATTGCAGTGTCATGTCACCATAGATTTAGGACATAGTCACATCATGAGATCATGTCCTGGTGGATGAGCTTCTTTCTTCAAGGTGTTATGAGAACAACAGGGACAGAAGTGATGGTTGAACATCCCCCTTTTCTTCCTGCTGGTTTCCATGAACCTTGGAGTTATTAAACATCTAATTAATATTTGTGCAGATATGACATATATTTTAGGAAGAAAGATTCAATGCTCAAGTTGATGCCAACACTCCATTTAAAAAAAAAAAAACTATTCTACTTACAGTTTCTTCAATAAGTTTCCTTTCCAAGTGGTCCATTTGTTTTCTGGCTTCCTCAACAATAGCTTTTCGGCGACAAGTCTTAATAGCCTGTAGATTCTAAAACCAAAAGTCATGTTTAATTAGAAGCCACCGGTTGTCATCTCAGTTTACAACTGTGAACAGTTACAGTTCAAAACCAGTATTTATTACAATAAATGGAATGGACAGTAATTAATCTGAAGTAAAAGTATACTGTATATTATATGAAAATCAAAATATCCATCACAGAAATATGGATGTGCATTGCTGAGTACAATATTGCTATAAATGAAGATACAGAAATTTGCGTGATCATGATGAGAAATGTTTATGATCAGGACTGAAAATTCAACAATGAATGGATTAGGACACAAATCAAACCTGTTGCACTAAGCAGAGTGCCTTGCTGATACGTACCTCTAATTCCATCACTCCAAACTAGTGTCAGGAGGATCACTACAAGTTCAAGTAAAGCCACTACATAGTGAGTTCCAGGCTAGCCAGGGCTACATAAATACTGTCTTGTGAAATATGGTATAGAAAAATTATGAAACTATTAAATGATTTCTTTCATATTTCACTAAACACAGAACCGGAACTTTAGCATGAGAACTGATGACCAACTTGCTGAGTTATGCAGGTGAAATGAAGCTTAATGCCTATGGCTCAGTAGAAAGACTAATATTTCAGTAGGAAGAGAACAGAGGCAGGAGTAGCATGACTGTATGGGGATGCTATAATATGCAATCGATATAATAACAAAATCTCATAGGCAGAATAGGGAATGCATACACATTGGAATGGGTATGGGGAGGAAGGGGGAAAGGAAGAAAATATGAAGAAGTTAAAGATGATGACAGAGGGGAAGGAAGAGAAAGGAAGACGAGGGAGGAAGAGAAGGTTGGAGGAAGACAGGGGATGGAGGAGGAGGAGATGCCTCAGTAGTATGTAGTATTATCATACATAGAGAATGGAGAGTACTCAGGAAGCGCAGCCCTGACTGAGGGTCAGACTAACAGCTACCTCAAACCTGCAGTCTGATTTTGAAATGCTCCACCCCGCCCGCCCCGCCCCCCCACAACAAGGACTATAGCCTGATACCCACGACTATAGCTCTGAAGCACTTCAAAATAGCTGTTCTGCATACATGTATCCCAGTGTACATCTGGGATTACAAAACATGGAATAAATTTTTTTGACTCAGCTGGTTGGTATATCAATTAGGTTGGATAAAGGAAATTTAACAGGAACACAAGGCATTAAACAACAACTCAGAAAATGAATTTGAGCATACAACAGTTAATTAATTTCAGAGTAATTATATAAATGTATTTGGCCAAGTTCAATGAAGCTGAGAAGAATTTGATAGGATGCACTTAAAACAGTAGATAATTCTCAATATACTCTTATCTTCACTTAATTGTTTTGCTTCATCCTGCTTACAGGCTTTGTCTTACCATTCTAATTGTCCATGGAAAAATATAATTATAGTTCAATAATGCAAAGAGCAAAAGGAGTCAGGAAACAAAGGATGTAGAGACTTCGTCCATTGATTTGTCACTGAAAGAAATCTGATTATGGAAGAAAGCCATGCTATAAAAATCAGTAATTCACCCCAAACAGTAATTATAACTTTGGGTAATGTTACCAATGTACCAACTCCTGCTTTGAAAGGAACCCACAACCATGAATAAATTCTGAAAAGAGACACACACTTAGTAGTTTGGCTTAACTGACATGGCCACACTAAGAAAAAGAATGAAGAAGTTTAAAGGTATAAGCACTATATATGAACCCCAGTATGGAAGGAAAGAGAGCCAGTATTTTTATTTCCCCTCTCAACCAGATGTCCAACACACCTTCAAGTGCCGATCACATAACTCCTTAAATTCTTCTATTTTCTGCGTATGAATAATTTGAAATTGTTGAAAAAGCTTTTGTTGCTCATCAAGTATATCCTACAAACATAAAGTGATATATAACATTTCATTAAAATGAACAGCTTATCAAAATTACTTCAATATTTCATTTAGACACGACAGTTTGAAACAAGTATTTTTGACATTCTGAAATTTCTTTCACTTAATATGAGGGGAACACTAGGGCAGTAAGGCAGGAGTGGGTGGGTGGGTGAGCACCCTCATAGAAGCAGGGGGGAGGGAGTGGGAAACCGGGAAGGGGGATAACATTTGAAATATAAATAAATAAAATAACCAATAAAAAATTTTTAAAAATAAAAAATAGGAATATTGTTTTATATAGTACTCAAAACATTGCTATTAGTTCCTGACGACTTGAAAACCTACCTACTAGAGAGAGGCCTCCAAATCTGCTGGACCCTCTGTATTTTTAGAACCTACCTTGAGTTGTCCCCATCGTTTGTCACTCCCCCATATAGGGACCCACTCCATTTTGTCCTTTGCAGTAGGAG
>BDUI01013900.1:11285-24331 GCA_002335545.1 Apodemus speciosus | reverse complement strand
TCACCTTCAATATACTATTCTCATAGTTAATATTAAATATATAATTTCCTTTATGTATAACAATGATGAGCTATTTCTTCCAGAAAGCTGTTCAAGAAATGATGTTATGTTTGAGAAAAGAGTATTTTTAAGCTGATGTAGACATTAGGCAGATCATATATGCAGGCCACATACATGGCTCAACTAATGTATATAAT
The DNA here is from genome assembly GCA_002335545.1 of Apodemus speciosus. NCBI lineage: Eukaryota > Metazoa > Chordata > Mammalia > Rodentia > Muridae > Apodemus > Apodemus speciosus. The sequence continues at coordinate 24,134 of BDUI01013900.1, read as the reverse complement.
TTTATGCTTTTATGCATAAAAGTAATATTAGAAATAAAATTAGTAAGCTCTGTTCATATAATTATTCTCCTTCTTTAAAGAAGTAATGTGTACCAAGCTGAAATTCAATTAAAGAATGTCATCCTTTGGATGGAGTAGAGCAGTTATAACTGGTAAATTATAGCTACTCGAGTGTTYCTATTCTCTACATAGGACTAATTCAGAAATGGAATATTTCCAAGCCTGCTGACTGTTTTGGCAGACCCTGTCTGCCTGCTATCCTTGCTTCTCCTCCTCCACAGGATGATCAGGTCTTTAACAAACTATGATAATGGGGATCTTTGGAAACCAGCCAAGAATATCTAGGAGAAGATCTCTGGGTGAAGGGCATATTTGATCTTGGTTACTAAGCAATMTAAAYCATGATAACTCTTACATTATATTACCTGCATTCATTCACTCTGGACTTCCTCCAGACCACCACTGATGAGGAGTAGGCGAATGAATGAGGAGTCTTGCCAGGCGAATGGTTTCTTTTTCTCAAATGCCTGCCTTTTAACCAGTCTTTAATTTCAAAGAGAATGTTCCGAGATCAGGCAGGCACTCAGGAACCAGAGCTTAACAACATGAGAAAAGGTATTCATTTCTCTTAGGGACATCACTCTGGGGTGATGTCCCTAAGAGAAATGAGTACCTTTTTGACTGAGTAGGTAAATTGAAAGCTACTCTCCCCGAGGATGAGGGTGGGGATTCAAGAGAAATTACTGTTGCTGTTGCCACAGTTCTCAGCCATTTGGAGTGTAAGATGAGTCTCCCTGGCAGGTGTTAGATTATTAGAAAAATTAAAGCAGATGGCTTTGGCAAACTGCACCCCCCATTTCCTCTGTTGCCAGCAATTCCAACCCTCTAGCTCARCTTCACATATGCTTGTTTAAAAAGCTTCTACCGTTCAAGGGAATGGAATCAGTGTCTTCATTTGAGTAAGTCTGGAACCAAGAACAAACGACACCATCCTCAGTCTCTTGGAAAGTTAGGCAAACCCCTTTCTTTGTTTTGTCTCANGGAGCCAAATATATAATAGAGTTAGAGATAGCCCCCTCCACTCCAATTAGTAGAGGACCACATGAAAGCCAAGCTACACATCTGCTACAAATGTATTAGTGCCTAGGTCCAACCCAAGCTTGCTCTTTGGTTGGTGGTTTAGTCTATGAGCATCCATGGATTCAAGTTAGCTGACTCTTAGGTTCTTTGTGACATCAGTGGGGCRCATCTGTAGGACAAGATGGAGATGTGAGAAGGGGGAGGTTCCTATGGAGGTGACCCTTGGTGAGACTGTTAGCAATTCAGGATATAGAGACTGATGTGGCTACCCTCCTACAGCCAGGCAGAACTTCTACTGGGGAGAAAGGGACAATAACCAACCCACCCACAAAACTTTCTACCCAAAATTTGTCCTGCCTACAAGACGTGCAGGGATAAAGATGGAACAGAGATTGAAGGAATGGTCAATCAATGACTGGCCAGTCAATGACTGAGACCAATCAGATGGGAGAGCRTGAACTCCTGACACTACTAATGATCCTCAGCTATAGTCRCAGACAGGAAAGAGCCTARCATTACTGTCTCCCRAGAGGCTTCATCCAGCAAAACCCATGCAGAGTCCCACAGCCAAAATGGAGCTGTGGAAGACTTATCTAAGGCCTTTCYRCAAAAGTGCTGAGAACACACAATGGAAAGAGAACGGTGTCTTAGATTTATGTGGTTGGTACACGTTATCCACATGCAGAGGAATGAAACCTTGATCTCACTCCTTAAAGGAGTAAACTCTAAGTAGACTAAAATCTTCCACATAAGAGTAATACTATATGACTAGAAGCCACTTGGAGCAACACTCCTTGGTATTGTTCCGGGCAGTGACTTATTGAATCCCAAAGCACAGATGCTTCTACACTTACCATCATGCATTCTATAGAACAATGATATGAACACATTGGTTAAGRCTGGATCTAAACTAATCCATGGCAAAACAAAAGGAAAAGCAGCCCCCCACCATTATGTTAAACCAGAAATTTCCTGCATTTGCAGATAATAGGCAAAAGGCAATTCTCGGAACAACATGCATTCAAGTCATGTCAGAACAGGGGTTACAAGTAATCATGGACAACTTGAGCGATAATTTAAAAAAAGATAACTATTTAATAGTGGGCATTCATGTGACTGAACACATTAAAATGGCATATAAAAGTCAAGGGGTATGTAAAAATATGTTACTTACCATCAGTATCATCTTGCACCTANAGAGGCTGTCTGTAGTATTTAGTGTACTATAAAATGGATCTGATAACCTATGTCATTCCACAAGGATGAGCAGCCAAGCCTCACATCTCTACAGGAGGAGACAGAAAATAGCGTTTCCTAGAATGGTTCTTCATGTCTTTGAAGCCCAGTGCATTTTGCTCACATTATGTTTGCCTTTTAACTATAGAGTTACTYGATTTATCAGCCAGTAAGTCTTAAGAGACAGTTTACCAATCTGACAGGATCTTACACAGATGCCTAATTGAGGCCAGTAATGAAATGAGACTGTGAGATATGAACTGGAACCTTCAAACCATTTCAACAATGGTGAAGATTATCTGTAGCTATATTTATCACTTATCTTTCTATTGACAGGGATAGCAACTAAAATAATTTAAATTTCTTATAATRGGAAAGAGCTGTACTTTTCAGCAAAAATATTTTGAACATTTATAATGAATTTAGAACTAATGGCATTAGGGCTACCTTAAGAAATACAACAGACCACAGTCCCTGCTTTCAATGAACTTAAGAATAAAAAGAAAAAAGAAAAGGGGATCATAAAAAAGAATAACTAAAAAAATCTTGCTGCATCTGAGTACACGAGCACCCAGCATCTGGAAAGAACTGGAAAAGTTCCTTGCAATGCATGATGGGTTACTGGGAATGGCCAGGTAATAGATCTCTTTGTCGAAACCTATTTGAGAGGAAAGAATGTAGAGACAAGGAAAGGAAGTTAGTGTCCCATAGGTAGGAAAAGAGAGAGCCACAGTGGTGACTAGAGTCATAATTGAGGTTCCTACCACCAAGGATACTGAAAACCTTCAAGGCATCTCAGTACTGAGCAACTCAGTGAGCATCTAGACATCTTTAAGCAGAGACCAGCACTGTTAGATTTGGGTTTTTAATTATTATATTAATGCACATACTTGTATGTATTAGTAAGATTTATTGTAAGATTTTTACACACGCATGTGTCATGCTTTGGTCATACCTGCCTTCTCCACTATGCTCTTTTGCTCTCTCTCTTCCCTCTATCTTCCTTCCCCTTGGTCCCCTGAGACRTCCCTAGTAGCCAGTCCCCTTACAATTTTAATATTTCACATAGTCTTTTAAGTAATTATTCTAGAGATAATTACATGAGATAAAATATTATTCTGAGATAAAGTATTACTATGAGATAAAATACATGATTCTTGTCTTGTGCATCCAGTACATTGTTCWTAACATCATGAYTTCTACTTCACACATGCACATATATGAGGCTGTGGGGGCCATGCTCATCTATACACTACATCTGGCTCCAAAGGAATGAAGCAGACAATAATAGAGCAAGACATCCAATGTCTGCTTCTTCTGACCTGAGTGAAGATGGTCATGCTTGTGTACACATTCTCTATCTATACGTCTGTCTGTCTGTCTGTCTGTCTGTCTGTCTGTNTTTTTTTTTGGTCTATATGCTTCAGAATATTTGATCTATAATTCTCTTTATATTGTTGTCACTTCTTTGTTTGCCTTTGTTATCATGGCGAGACTGGGTTCATAAAGTAATTTTACAATGTTCCATACTTTTAGCTTAGTTGTAATAATTTTAGGACTATTGATTTTAGTTGTTCTTTGAGGAGCTGTTACAGTTCTATACTGAACTATTTATCTATCAAACCATGAGGTTTCTTTTTAGTTTGTAGATTTGTAGTTATTGCTTCCATTTCACTGATTGATAAATGTATGCTTCAGTCACTCTGCATTGTAGGTCATATACAATGAGCAATTTTTTCAGTTCATAGACTTTCAAATTTAGTAGAATGTAGACTTCTAGAAATGTACTTATTAATCTCTAAATTTAGTACATGTCTCTTGTAATATGTAAGGGCTCATACGTTTTATGTTAATTTTACTATTTAGCTTTTTCTCTCATGTAAAAATTTAAAAGAATAGCTATTTGATAATTTTATGTACATTTCATCATTTCAAAATACTCCCWAATCCTATGCCCCTACCTTAAACACTCATCTTTGAATCATTTTTATCTCAYCAAAACACTTTTTCCTGTCTTGAATATTTGGCCTTCTGCCTGGGCAAACACTATATAAGGGTCAATATACTCCTTGCTAGTCTTCCTCTTGAGTAATTTTTAGTCAACCAACTTTGGGGATAATAAGTGAAGGGAAGCTGAGTGCCTGGTCAAGAGGCATGTGAAAGGTGTGCTGCTCCATGTGGTCTTCAGGTGGAYAGTCTGCTGTCTTCGAAGTGGGTATGGCCTGTGATGCTATGCCAAGGGTCTAGAGACTGGAAATGGGTAGGGTTTGCCATCTCTGTAGAATTCTGCACCATGATATCACCAGGTGATTAGGGCTGGATCTGCWAAGTGTATTAGGTTCATGTGTATCCTTGACTTCAGAAGTTTAGTTGTAGAGATCTTTTTGGAAGTCATGTTATCTTGCACAAGCATATTAATTAATTGTATTTGCTGCAATTTATACTTTAATTTCGTGGCCTATGCATTATGAATTTTTTCAGAAGAATTTGTAAATTAATAACTTATATTCAAGATACAATTCCTATTTCCACTCAAACAGTTGTAACATCAAAGATATGAAACACAACTAAAATTGATTACAGTTCACTAAGGACCACAGAGAAGAAAATGGAGAAACTACTATTTAGAAAAAGCTATGAAGTAAAATGTCATTTATTGTTTATTTTGGTATAGTAAATATATAACTTAAACCTTAAAGGAAAGTGGCAGGTAAAGAAAACATGGAGAATAAAGAAATAAGCTTAAAAAATGGAAAAAGAGTAGAGGTGAATAAAAAGGTTTTATATACATATGTATGTATACATACTTTTCAATTTTTTTACTACCAAAAGACAGAGAAAACATCAGATACCATCAGAGGTTTAAAGTTGAGATTTTTCTTCTTGGCCTTAACTGGACTAACTAATGTTTCCACCAATGTATTGCAACATTTTTTAAATTCATATATTTTGTTTTATAATGTTATGAAATGTGGGACAACTGGTTTGTGGCACTAGACAGAACTGGTAAAGTTGAGTGAGCCCAAACCCTATGAGGATAGTAGGAATGGGACCAACTCCCTGCTCTTCCCCAGCTTCTTCCAGCTTTTCCCTAATTCAACCACAGTGATAAGCAGCTACTGTCCATTGGTTTGGTATAAATATCTGCATCTGACTCTTTCAGATATTTGTTGGGTCTTTTGGAGGGCAGTCATGATAGGCCCCTTTTTRTGAGAGCTCCATAATCTCAGTAATAGTGTCAGGCCTTGGGACCTCCCCTTCACCTGGATCCCACATTGGGCCTGTCAATGGACCGCCTATTCCTCAGGCTCTTCTTCATTTTTATTCCTGCAATTCTTCAGACAGGAAAAATTATAGGTCAGAGTTATTGACTATAGAATGGCAACCCCATCCCTCACTTGATGCCATGTCTTTCTTCTGGAAGTAGGTTCTGCAAGTTTCCTCTCCCCATTGTAGTACATTTCATCTAAGGTTCCTCCCTTTGAGTCCTGAGAATCTCTCAAGTTACAGGTCTCTGGTATATTCTAGAGGGACCACCACTTCCGACATTTTAAGGTTGCCTCTTTCTGTTCTTTCTGCTGGATCTCAGTACTTCAGTCTTGTTTCACCCACCCAATACCTGATCATGTTCCCCTCTTCCCATCCCTGTCCCCTTTCCCACACAGGTACCTCCCTTCCTCCCCCAACTCCTGTGTTTTCTTTCTTCTCCCACCTAAATGGGATTGAGGCATCTTCACTTGGACTCTTTGGCTTGTTAACCCTTTTGAGTTCTGTGGATTGTATCCTGGATATTCTGTACGTATTTGGGCTGATATCCAGTTATTCTGAGTACATATCATGCATGTCCTTTTGAGTCTCAGTTACCTAACTCAGTATGATATGTTCTAGTTCCTTCCATTTGCCTGCAAAACTCAGGATGTCCTTTTTCTTAGTGAATCACATTTTCTGTGTCCATTCTTCTGGTGTGGAACATGTGGGTTGTTTCCAGCTTCTGGCTATCACAAACAAGGCCACTGTGAACATATTGGAACATGTGCCCCTGTGGTATATTGGGGTATCTTTTGGGTATATTCCCAAGAATGGTATAGCCAGATCTTCAGGAAGATCTATTTCCAATTTTTCTGACACTTGGTCTTTGACAAAGAAGCAAAAATAAGCAATGGAAAAAAGAAATCATCCTCAATAAATGATGCTGGTCTAACTGGTAGTCTGTATGTAGAAAAATAAAAATAGATCCATATTTGTCATCTTGCACAAAGCTCAAGTCCAAGTGGATCAACAACAACAACAACAAAAAAMAGATACACTGCATCTAATAGAAGAGGAAGTGGGAAAGAGCCTTGAACTCACTGGGACAGGAGGGCATTTCCTAAACAAAACAGCAATGGCTCATGTTCTAAGTTCAAGAATTGATAAATGGGACCTCATGAACCTGGAAAGCTTCTATAAGACAAAGGACATAGTCAATAAGACAAATCGGCAACCTAGAGATTGGGAAAAAATCTTCACTAACCCCGCATCTGATAGAGGGCTAATATTCAAAATATATAAAGAACTCAAGAAACTATCCACCAAAAAAACCAAGCAAGCTATTCAAAAAATAGGGTATATAAATAAATAGAGAATTCACAACAGAGGGATCTGGAATGGCTTAAGAAGTACTTAAAGAACTTAAAGTTCTTGGTGATCAGGGAAATGTAAATCCAAAGGATCCTGAGATTCCACCTTAATAGCAATCAGAGTGGCTAAGATCAAAACCTTAGGTGACAGTACATGTAGGGAATGTGGCAAAAGAGGAACAGTACTCCACTGCTGATGGSATTGCAAGCTGGTACAACCAATCTGGAAATCAGTCTTTAATACTTCTCTTCAGGACATAAGTCATCTATATGAAAATAAAAACAGAAATGTTGAAGTTAAAAAACTTCATAAATTAAATGGAACCAAAAATATCTACAACGCATTCCAATAAAACACTAGGGAGTATACTTTCTTGTCAGTAGTCCACTAATTTTCTCCAAAATGAAACACATTTTAGGAGTCAAATCAAGTATCAACAGAGAACAGAATTGAAATAATGTGTTGCTTCCTATCTGACAAACATAGATTTAAATTATCCATCAACAAAAGTAGAAACTGCAAAAAGTACATGAACTCACTTTTCAGTGAGTAACTCATTTATCAGTTGAATAACTCTCTGATGAATGAAAATTGGTCTAAGACAGAAGAAAAGAATAAAATTAACTTCTTGTAATTGATTGACCATGAAAACACAACACAAGCAAACCTTTAGATCACAATGTAAGCAATTCAAAGTTCATAACACTAAGTACCCACAGTTTTGAAAACAATAAAACAACGTCAAAAATCTAGACTAATAGAACTGAAATACAAAGTGATTATTTTTTACTATATTGAATGTCTTGTTTGTAAAATTTTTGTAGACCATTAAATAATATTCCTTAATTCTCTTTACTTATGTTTAAGAAATTTAGAATTTAAAAACTTAATCTATTCTCTTCATTGTGGATTATTATGAAACATTTTTTTTCTTTAGAAGAAAGAACTAGGGACATCTCATATTAACATCATTACAACACATTTAATATCCTTAGGGAAAAAATACTMAAAGTAGTAGCTGGGAAAAATAATTAAAACAGGGCCAAAATCAATGCAAATAGAAACAATAAACAAAATTTCAATTGATCAAAAAGTTCAAATAATTAAAAAGGAAAATAATTGGTTCTTTTAAGAAATCAATAAAATTGACAAATATTTCCCAAAATAAAAAAAGATGGATACATAAATTTCAAATTAATAATGTTTGCAATTAAAAGTAAGACATTACAATAGAAGCCATGGAAATTTCGAGGATCATAAGGTAATATTCTAAAATCTATATTGCACCAAACTGAAATTAATCAGAAGGAAATGGATGAATTTCTTGTTATAAATGATCTACAAAAATTCTTAAAATATTTGAGAACCCAATTTGAAAACATATGTAGAAGTTTATTAAGATCAAGTAGGCTTGATTCTAGAAATGTAACCATGCTTCAACATATGCAAAATACTTAGTCCGCCATACAACTCAACTGTAAGAAGGCAAGCCCACAGCCGATATTTCCAATGTAATTGAGAACAAAACACTGATGTTCACTTTTTTTCATACTGTTCTATATCACACTTGAAGTCTTAACTAGAGAAATGAGGCAGGAGGTTAAAATCAGGGGATACATATAGGAAAGAAATAAGTCGAATCTAGTGTTTTAGTGGATAAATGAGTAACTAGAATAGAAACTTTACATGGAGTGCATAATGAGAGGGCAGNCCATATTCCACTATAGTATAAATTATTTGCAAACAGAAATTTTTATTAACAGACAGTTGCTTTGATATTGTCTTTTACCTCATCTACACAATATAGAACAAATGTCACATACAGAATCTTACCAAATGCTTGCTGAATGGACTGAGTGAGTAAAAGAAAAGAAATCATAGGAAGGAACTTATCATTCTTAAAGGAGGGCTCATACAATCTCTTATGTGGGGTGAAGTTCTTACTTTAGGAAACTAAGAGCAAGCTAGTGTGGTTGGAGTGRGATGAAAGAGAAGGTACAAGTGGTCCATGGTGCATCCTCTAAAAGACAAAACAACCAGAAAACTGATAGCTACTGCACTTTGTCCTTGAGTGTGTCCTTCTGAACCTTGTTGCTTTCTTGCATGAGGCTCCATAGGCTCACCAYATCAATCACTAAATAAACAGCATATCTCAACTGGAGCAGTTTGGTAACTCTCTAGACACTTGAGTGAACAGTCCTTATAGAAACTGCTCAGGACCACAACAGAGCCTTGACTGCTGAGAATCACTCTCTCTTCAGACCTTAGTTTTCTTTGCTCACTATACTCTTCTGAGAATTCAGCCAGTTTTCAAAAAAATAGTAAATCATTTTTTTCAATAATACAGCCAATAAAAAAAAAACTCTTATTCTTGTTTCTACCCCAAATTTATTTTAGAGAGATTTAATATTGGACTTTCTACCTTCTCTTCTGAAATAAATCAGACTGTACAAAAGGACTTTTCTCAAATAGAGGGAAAACTCCAATAATCCATTGGAAATTGTTAGGAACTCTGAATGATCTGAGTGCTATCCTGCCATGGATGTATGGAAAGAGGCAGGAGGCATATGGGTTACTAGTCAGGGATGAATCACAGTTTGTTAGTCAAAACAATAACCCGGCTATAATAAATTCATTTTGTATCTGTTTTTATGAAGGCTAATTTCACAGGACAGACAACAACAGGAAGGCCAAAGGGCAGCTACACTAGAGGAGCCATCCATGAAGAAGAGAAATGGTAAGCTTCAAGGACTCTGTTATAATAGGTGGCCAGCATAGTCTACCTTTGTAGCAGAAACTTGTCCTTTACTATCCTGGAAGTTAAGATGTTTGTCCTTTGTACCAGAATGACAGATGTTCTCTATCTTCCATGACTGTTTTTCTAGGCAAAGAAAAGTTAGAATATTTCTTCTAAGATATGCAGATGTGATGGGGATGGTCTTGTGTAGGGGTCTCTTCTTACAGTACACKTTCCTCATTATTGTACCATCCTGGCTTGAGATGAAGTATCTATGAAGAAACTAATCCAGAGTGACACTTCTTAATCCAACTGACAGGAGCTATGGACACAACCTTCCAATCTGTTTAATGTAGCATTAGGCTGAGTTTAGTACAGATGGGCTCCAAGCAAACAGTGACCCCAATCAAGATTCTTGAGCTATCAGGCCTAACTAGCTAAACAGATCCTGCTAGCTACCCAGTTCTGTATATTGACTTTGGGGCTTAGTCAAGGCATTAATCCAGGATGTCTTATGATTTGCACAAACTCTGACTATTCCAATAAATAGAAAATACTGGCCCAATCCTATCCTCTAAAAGCCTTGGTTAGTGAGCAGAAACCAATTTGGTTATTTATCAGCATGCTGTTGGCCTCATGGATCACTTCAGAGAGAAGTCAGCGATCAATTTTTGTCCCACTATTTCTAATTGGAGGACACCCAAGGTACGAATAATTGCCAGAGCCTGCTCAAAAATATTGTGTCTAAAGAGAACTCCCTTATGTCCACTTCACGTATGTGAACTGCCATGCTGCCTGAGAGAAAAATGAGTCTCTACTTTGCATTGCAGCACAGCTTCTGAAGGGTACATGGTACCCCTGGAAACGCACTGGTACATGTACTTGTGAGTCCCAAGTDTTACATATATTGCTTTTATGCAAAAGTTCTTAGGGCTTTTCACATGGCTTCCTAACAAGCTAAAAGTGTTAACACTTCCTGTATAGTTTTTTAAAAATGTAGTCCACCCTTTTCTGGAGAGTTTGTTGTACAGTCAGTTATTCCTATCCATTCTTTCTGTTTATTCTACAAACTGAATGGCAGTTGTTTGTCATAAATGATCACTCTGGAACAACAATAATGCATCGGGAATGATATCAATAGTGGAAAAGAACTACCAGCCGGGCTGAAAAAGAACAGAAGGGTCTGTAGCTGGTCTTCCAGCAATAGATAAGAGCAATAGCTAATCAAAGGCTAACAGGAGCCATGATCTTAACTTAGAGCAGTAACCTCTGCCTCAGAAGTGTAGGGTCTATTGGTGGACATGTTACAGTGCTTGACAGGAGAAATTACAGTTTTCATAGGGCAGACTTGGTTGGATGCTTAATTATGGTAGTTTCACCAAGAAGCAGGGTCTTGGTGTACAGATCCAGCTCAACACTATAATTTGTAGCTGTGAACCATTGCCCCTATTTTTTATCTCAAAGAGAGGTGTTGTGAATCTGCTGGCCTGTAGTTTTCTAGGTGTCATATCAAAACATGGAGGCCACTGAGAATACTGCACTAGTCAATAAAAATGTAATATGATCCCCAAGGATTTACTATCCAGAACATAGAGATGGGGCATGAGTTACAGCCACAGATTAGAGTGGACCATACTCATTTTCTGCAGGACAACTTGAGAATGGATAACCTTGGTAACTAAACAGACACTGCTTGGACTCAAATCAGCCAATTCATTAGTGTACGTGACTGAGGTGTGAAGGATACCTTGGGTCTGATTTGAAAACTCCACAGTGAGAGAGATGACAAGACAACAAAACTCGGGAGAATAATTTCTGCACGAAAGCAATTTGCATCCACCAGAGATTCAATATCTAAGTTGCTGGTCAGTTTTTAAAAGCAGATATTACAGTTATGAAACTCTAAAGTGGACAGAGACTGCCAACTCTGGCCTTATTCAAAAGGTGCTGATTGATGGATTTGCTTTATAAAGAGCTATAAGTAGTAATGCACTCTGAATTTGTTCCCTAAAGTGCCCAGTCATCCCCCCAATTCCTAAAGTATCCAATGAAATGTTATGCCCTGGAGAATCTGCACTTTTTCCAACTGCAAAACAACATGGGAAATTTACCCACAGTTCAACACACCATTTTATAAGCGATCATCAGAGTTTGCCAGTTATCCATGCTGGAGGACATGTGCATTAATACCACATGCAGTAAGTACACTAATCATGAGTGTTCTGACTGACAACATTACAGATATAGGGACAACTTTGGAAGTCAAATATAGCACTCACGATAATAAACCCTGAGTCACTCACTGATGTGAAATAGAGCTAAGGTTCAGGTTACCCTGGAAGAGCACTAGCTGAGTAAGTGGGGGACCTTACTATGTAAGAGAGAAGTAACCAAGATTCTTTGGTATGGCAAAATAGGCATGGCCAGTGCATAAGACCACACACCAAGAGCTATCAATCTGTTCAGTGGATTCAAGCACACATAATGCCTATAACCGCCCAGGTTTAGGAGCAGTAATAGACTGGAATTGGTGATTGAATTCACTGTGAACCTATAGCTCTTGTTATATATATTTTTTTCTTCTAGCTATAACAGGCAGGTGCTTAGCTACTACATYTCTTACCACCCTTCTTATCTCAAATCCTTCATCAAGGAATTAGGTTTGCTTTCTTTTCCGAGTTGTCATACTGGATATTTTATGCCTTAGGAAGGAGAGGTATGCAAGATAAAGAATAATTTCTATGCTTCATTAGATGTTCACTATATTCAGCTCTTCCTGTATAAGACAGACAAAAGACCATCAGAGACTACCCCACCCAGAGATGTATCCTATATACAGTTACAAAACCCAGACACTATTGTGRATGCCCCCAAGTGCTGGCTGACYGGAGCTGGATATAGCTATCACCTGGGAGGCTCTCCTAGTGCATGACAAATACAGAGGGGGGCACTCTCAGCCAGCCATTGAACTGAGCATAGGGTCCCCAGTAGTGAAGCTAGAGAAAGGACCCAAGGAGTTGAAGGGGTTTGCAGTGCCACAGGAGGAACAACAATATAAGTTACCCAGTACTCCCAGAGCTCCCAAGGACAAAACCATCAACCAAAGAGTGCACATGGAGTTACCCATGACTCCAGACACATTGGCAGCAGAGGATGGTCTTGTTAGACACCAAAGG
>BDUI01013898.1:18537-35621 GCA_002335545.1 Apodemus speciosus | reverse complement strand
CATGAATAAAAGCAAGGTGTGCCATGCTGTGGAAATCACACATAGTATTTAGTGATGATCTGTAACTGGGAGGTAAGGCAGGAGATTGAACATTATGAGTCAAGCAGATGTGACTCTTGCTGCTCCAACCCTCTTCATCCACTTTTTTGGGTAATCACACTTATCTTCTTTCCATGGAACATCCTAAAACACTGCACATCCAAAGCACTTGGTGTCTGTGTCCTTCCAGCTCAATTGTCAGTACATTGCAGAGAAGAAACTTATCTCAACAATACATCTTTGATGGGAGATCTATTCAGCAGTGAGTTGTCCTTTAAATGTTAAGCATCCGTCTTGTAGGCTACTTACCGTCCAATTACTTTATTTTCCGCCTTTCTTTTTTTTATTGGATATATTCTTTATTTACATTTCATTTCCCTTTCAAAGGGCTCTGTTGTAATAGAGCAATCATATCTTAGAGAAACTGTGGGGAGCTCCAAATTTCCGAGAACAAATTATCAAATTCAGAACGAAAATGGGCTTTGTCCTTTTTAACAATGGTTCTAAAAGGATAAAAGCTTGGTTCTAAAAACCATAGTAATCATTCATTTTCTCTGCTTTGTGTTACTACTAAAATAAATTTTTCTTTTTTCCTGTGAAAAATCAAATGAGCTCCCTGATTTTCTTCTTGATTCATCTTTTCATTGACAGCATGCTATTCTTTAAAAAAAATCATCTAAAGAAAAAATATTCTCTCCAACAAAACAATGCCAATAACAGCAGCAAAATCTRTTTKCTTTCTAAGAGATAATTTGAACAACTCTTCTGAGGTGCCTGAGCTGTCTGTATTGGAAATGACTTGAAATTAATAGTCTATTTCAATCCTGTAGATTTAAGTGATAAGGACACCACTTACCTCGTTTTTTGTTCTCTGGGGGCAAAAAACATTGTCCATATTCATTCATTGTATCTTGTATCATGGAGTTAGTGATTCATTTCACTGTATGAAGMCATTCAATATGTCACTGCTGTATAAATTACCTCATTGTGGTACTTATTTCAGATACAGGGAGGATTTAAATGCAACCTTACACAGCCTTACTAAATGGTAAATGTAAAATCTACCAAAATTTTGACAGTGCATTCTTTAGGGTTAAAATAATAAATAGTGTGATTTATTATTATCAGTGAAAATCTCTGAGATTATACTCTACATATGAAGTTGGAAATAAACTTCCCACTATTTCATAACTGCTAGTAGAATCTCTGAGACATGTAGGGTAAAGACATCCAGCTATCTACTAGCCATTTACTACTAGCAGTATTGTTACATGCTAATTGTTATGCTCATTTCTCATCAGCATCTTCGATGGTTTTCAAAGCTCTGTTTCTTACCAGTGACTAACATAAGCAATGATCAGGTGATCTTTTCAGGAAGTGAAATATGTTACAGATATGTAACCCAAAGTTTGGGGCATCTCTACATTTTATATCTAACTTCATATGAGTCTCCAGGAGACATTGTTTTTTCTTGTACTGTAAGAACAAAATCTAAATCTTTGAGTTTACAAATACCTTTGAAAAGATAAACTAGAAAAACGTGTCTCTGCTCAGAAAACATGGAGARATGCAAAATACCCACAGAGCTGTTGATGAACAAGCTACAACAKCATGGGTCTTGTTTTCTCATTTTCTCATCAAATAAATTTCAAATTTCAGTTTTTAAAATACTTTAAATTTCTAGCATTGCTGGAGAATTCATTATAAGAAGCCTGAAACAGTCATATACATTTCCATATTGTTATCAGRGTTGCTAGGGCCAAAGCCTGTGCCCTGTGAGCTCTAGCAGACTAGGCTCAGGCACCTGTCCTTGACAAGGCAATAAAAGAGAGAGGTAATGATGAAAAGTGAAGTAAGTAAATTTATCCAATTTGACTGCATTAGGAGGTCCAGTGATACCCACTCTTGTACATGTTTGGAACCTTAACTAAGGTTTAGGTTTAAATAGGGTCCAGGAGGTGTGTCTTGTCCATCACTGTCCCATCATTGTGTAGACTCAAGTCTACAATGAACGGTGGTCAGATATGTTGAGTTCTTCCTGTAGCTGACACCAGGCTTCACCCCGTGCTTTCCTTTTCCAGAATGAACTTCCTAAGAGTMCAGGTTAGTTTTATGTTACTCTGACACAAGCTAGAGTCATTGAGTAGAGGAAAGGAACCTTGGCTGATAAAATGTACCCACAAGATTGGCCAAGCCTGTTATGCATTTTCGTGATTACTGATTGATATGGAAAGGCCCAGATCACTGTTGACATTGCCACGCTTGGATTGCTGGCACAGAGTTCTATAAGAAAGTAAATTCAGCAAGACATAAAAAGCAAGCTAATAAGCAATATGCTTTCATCATACCTACATCAGTTTCTGACTCCAGGTTTCTACTCCTGAATTCTCTCAGTGGTAGAGTTTGTCATGAGAGTTGTAAGGTGAAAGAAACGCATTTCTTCTCAAGATGATTTTTGTCATAGTGTTTTATTATAGCAATAGAAACCTAAGAAACTAGAGAAATTTTATTTCCTTGAATACCATTGTTTCTACAGTCTGATAGCCAAGGGAAGACCACAAGTGTCTCTTTAGAATATCTTCACTTCTGTTTTGACTGTTACAATATTTGTACCTATTGTTCATATTAGACAATCCCACTTAGCTTTGTGTCATGATTTAAATTTTCATTAAAAAAGATTGTTATTCCTCCATTAGTCAGGACCAGGTCACATCATTTAATTGCTTTGATTCAACATGTAAATTTTTGTGATCAAAGGTATCCAAAGCAAGATGTGTGGCTGCTTCAATCCCTGCATGTTCCATTCTTCTGTGCTCACAGGACTGAGCAGTCACATGCCTTTTTCATGGTTTTAATCATTAATATATATTGAGTACCATATGCCTGGCATTTTACAATGCTGAGAAGACATAAAGATAAGTAAGTTTCCTTTTTACCAGCTTAAAGGACAAGATACATGAGAGATAAAATATAAAACGAGGTTTGTACCAGATGCTAAAAGAATACAGGAAGGTATGTGTGGATTCTCACTGAGGCTAGAGATTCAGTCTTTCTAAAAGATTATGTTTTACATTCCATCTTATCCAAAGGATGGAGAAACTACTTCTCTCTCTCTCTCTCTCTCTCTCTCTCTCTCTCTCTCATGCACACACACATGCATGCACATATATATATACATATATACACAACATCAATATATACACAAATATACATACACACATGTATACATACACAGAACACACATACATATACATATACACACATAAGTATTTACACAACACACACATACACTAAGTACATGTTGATAAAAATATATGACAGAATTGGTTGAAGTAACAATTTTCTTAGAAAAGAGACGAGACAGACTTAACGTAAACCATTACTTCCACAGCAAATACAATACTTTAAACTTTAACATAGATTTTTCTGGAGAAGTAGAATTTATGGGTAAAAATTTTGTAATCCCAAAAGTTACAAAATTATGTTTCAGACTGTATTAAGAACCTTAAATACTATGTTAGGGAGATTTCATTTTCCCAAAAGAAATACAGGAATAGAAGTTACTTTGGCAAAAAATACATTGGTTATGTGGTCAGCTTGATAAGAAAAGAAATCGGGTTCTTTAAATATTAGAATAAGCCAGATGATCTTGGAACACCAAAGACACAATCCACCTACCAAATGCTGTCCGACAAGAAGGAAAGAGTGGACCCAGGTTCTGGAAAGGCCCAATGCAGCAGTGTAGGAGAATACCAAAACAGGAAAGTGAGAAGGGGTGAATAGGGGAACGGGGGGGGGGGGAGCGGAGGGAAAAAGACATATGGGACATTGGGGGGGCGGGGAAACCAGGAAAAAGGGAAATGAAATGTAAATAAAGAATATATCCAATTAAAAAAAAAGAATAAGCCAGATGATAAAATCAAGGTAGAGACAACATGAAGAAAGTGTATGGATCAACGAGGTGGTAAGAAGGTAGCCATCACAGGACTCAATGACTGACAGCATGACAAGAGATGATGAAAAGACCAGGAGACAGATGTCCCCCAGGCATGAGACAGGAGGTGCAGGGTTAATGTGTGAATTATACCCCTCATCAGTGAGTGTGGAAGAATGGTCACACAGTGGAGTAAAGTGACAGATACATCTGTGATATACACTTTCTTGGCATTTGCCAAGTTCTTGTTGGGCCATGTATTTGCTATTCCATTGATAAATGCCAAACTGAAGATTTCCTTCATTTCAAAAACCTCTTCTTTGCCAGTAGGTAATAAAAGAATAATATGGCAGTATGAGCTGCAGCTGATAACCTTGCCCAGTTTCCCACAGCATCTTTGCATCTTTTCTGTGTTCCTTAGAAAAACTTTTATCCAAAGTAAATCAAAGATACAAGAAAATAATGAAATATATTCATGAAATATATCACATTTTGCTTTATCTACTGGTTTGTGTATGTAATCTCAACCATCACAATTTTTGAGGCATATAAGCTAAAGATGTAGTTACAATATCAGGAAGCAAAATCAAGTCTATAGCATCTCAAATTATGTTCTGTGTCATTTTCCTGTATTTTGCATAGAGTTTCTGTTAAAGTTCTTTAAAAAATGGATAGTGTTTTACCATCTTATTTTTATTGCTAATCCAGCTTGGAACCAATGTACATGTTCTTTCTAAAATTCACAACAGTGCAGATGACCCATTAACTCTGACATATAAATATATGTTTTTAAATTCTGTACTATTTTTTGAGACAGGTTATCATGTAGCCCCCCAGATAYGTCATGAACTTACTGTATCATATCCATATCTGCTCTCGGGACTATAATTAGTATCACTATGTATCACTATGGCTAATTAATTGATTGTGTTCTAATAAATAATCATGACTTATAAAGTTAAAAAAGATATTTAAAACCCTTATGGATAGGATGCCTGGAATTGTGGAATGGAAATAAAAGTAGAAAGAGTTCTTAGGAGGAAACATTTATATTTAAGTAGTATACAAATAATTCAGGTTATTCTACAAATGTTTTAGATTATGGTATAGTTTACATTAAAATAGTTACCATCTCTACTACGCAACTTTAACTCTATTTAACATATTTTCAAAATCATCTTAATTTTCCTGATGCTTGCTCTATGTGATTGTACTTTGTGACATACACATGCACACAATCAAACTGATAAATAGTATATTTTTAAAATCAATGTTTATGTTAAATATTTGCAAAGTTTTGTTTTGTGTTTATCACAGTATTTCCTGAATCTCAGAAAAAATCAATCTAATAACTTATTGAAACATATGTYCTAACCAAGCTTTTCCTCCGATAATTATTTTAATAATCATATATCACACTTCTAGAATCAGTGAGGTGAATAATCCAGGCTCATTGTGTTATGTAGACTTTGCAGCAGAGCTTGAACTTAAAGACTTTAGGCTATATGGGAACTTTATTTTCAGTCTGAGACAGATTAAAAATATACTGCATTGTTTGAAAATCTGAACTATTATTTGAAACCCAGCATCCTGACACTACATTTAGAATGACTTTTTGGAAATCCATCCTTGTAAAAATTTATTTGATATTTGACAGATCTGGGGTTAGTATTGCTGTCATAAATCAAATCTAAGTGGATAGTGCATGAGATGGCTCCATCTCAGAAAAAGATGTTTATCTGCATAATTTAAGATAAGGATTGCAGCAAGCAGCATTTCTCATTACTTATTCTCATTACTTATTAATTACAATTCTGAGGATCATTAGCTGATATGAATWTTTGTCCTTAATTTACATGGCTTTAAGGTGATGTTACAGTAAATGTATTAAACAACTGAATATAATGTTCAGGTTTCTATCTGAACTTGGTATATTTATATCATAGRTAATTCCTTAATTGACAAAACTGCTAACATACTCACAAATGAGAGCCAGTATATAATATATATTTCATTTTTACTGTATTCAAGATTTATAAGAAAAAAAAACCCTTTGAAAATGATGATAGAATAAACTTTTGAAACCACTTAAATTTTTTTTTTTGCGGGTTACTTGTTTTTCCTTTAGTTCATCAACACCAGTGGATTTTCATTGTATTCTATACTCATGTTGTTTCAACTTAAAATATTCCTTTTTAACATTCATCGTTTTATTGGCTGCCATAGACTGTTTGTAAAACCTATAATTATTCAAATGGATTCTTTGTCTGCTAATAGTAAAGAGTTAAGCTAGCTTTCATAAAGCAATCACAGTTGTAGAAAATTAATATCCTGGTAGGTAATTATAAGAATTAGAATACAAGACAAATTAATTCCAAGCAACAGGAATAAATAGATGTTACTTCAACCAGAAAATTTGTAAAGCTATTTTGTTATGAAAAATGTTATGAAATTACTATTAAAATGTAATTCTATTTTAATAAATTAGATCATCTTTAATAGTATTAAAACTATATTATGTTGATTTGTCAGTATCTTAGTGTTTTTAAAATTCCAGTCCAATTATGAACTGAGTGCTACATAAAACTAAACATTATGCATTTAATATTTTATAAAATTTTTAAAGATATGAATAAAGAATATTCAGATATTTACCTGTGAAACAAATACCATAACTTCAAAGATAACAGCACCATTACTAATGTCAATAAATATTATATTTTTTTATGTTTGTACATTAAATACATGAAAAAGGAAAGAAAGGAGATAGGACCGTTACAAGTTTAAACTAGAGTGATACAATTTAACTGTAATTCTTTTAGATTTGGAAGTAAAGGTTAAATAAATTAAAAACCCACAACGAATTCAGGCAACAAAAATAAAATGTGAAACCAGATTCTAACATTATAAATAAAATATTCAAATATTTAAACAACTGAAGTTTAGGAAAAGGAAAAGGATGGAAGAGAGAGTAATTCTCAAAAATATTTAAAACACTATGAGCTGTATCTGTGACTAGTCTGGCAAGACATGTCCAGTGATGGAACAGGCTGTGACTATCATATAAGTAATCAACCACTTTCTGTTTCAATTTATGGTGCATGCCACAAGGCATAACCCATATCTGGCACCATTATTGGGACCAAGAACTTGTAAACAAGATTCTCAGCCCTAATGAAGAACCTATTACTAAAACTCAGCTAAATGAGTTTAGTATTAAACCAACTCCTAATAACATATCATTTTACCCATTGATTAGTTCAGCCCTCAATCAGAGAAGCTTCTTTTTTGCCATAGATAGTAATTTACACAGAGACCCACAACTAGTTAACATGTAGAGAATAAGAAATTGCAGAATACTCATCTGTACTGGAACTCCTATATCATACTTTCTCTTCCCAAGATCCAAAGAAMCATTATGGAAAACAGAGAGATTGTAGGAGCCATAGGCAATGGAAAGTAAGTAGTGTTTTCTGTACACAGCAGGACATTTGTATATAGGAACTCATAGCAGTTGCATAAGAATGCACAATTGTGCAGGCTCGGGACAAACAAAATTTCAACATGGGRAAGGAAGACAGGCACAAGTTCTTGCCCTATCTAAGGAGCTATAGGCAATTAGTAGCTTCTGGGAGAAGGAGAATCCAAGTGAAACTCCTAATGGGTTGATGGTTTTCAAGTAAAAGCCACACAGTCAACCATATATGGGCTGCACAAACTATACTTAATGGGTTTAAAAGAGGGAAAAAGAGCCAGTACACTTACTGTCTCTGCTCTTTGTGTATTAGCATATGGAAATTAGCTATTAGACTGCACAGCATGTTAGCTTACAACATATTCTATTTAAGGAACTATTATGAACACTATCACAATTCTGAGAAACTCGAAGGACTGGGAAACATTGGGCACATTCAAACCAAGCAGTCTTTAAGCACATGCCATTGAATACTACACAATAAGACATATTTAATGTAGAGCATTAACCAAGGCAAAACTCTCATCAGTTAAAGAGATAGAGAGAAAACAAATTTATGCAAATATTGGAAAAAAGGTAAAGGAAATACTTTAATATTCTTGTAAAGAGGAGAATATATTTTATTAGTTATTTATTTATTTACATTTCACATGTTGTCCCCCTTCCAGTTTCCCCTCCAAAAAACCCTATCCTATACCCCTCCCCCTGCCTCTGTAAGGATGTCTCCACCCACCTACCTCCTCCTGCCTCAGCACCCTAGCATTTCCCTATGCTGAGGCACCAAGACTCCACAGGACTAAGAGCTTCCCCTCTCAGTGACRCCAGATAAGGTAATCCTCTGCTACATATGCAGCTAGAGCTATGGGTCCCTCCATTTATACTGTGGTTGGTGATTTAGTCCCTGGGAGCTTTTGGGGATAGTGGGAGGTCCAGTTAGTTGATATTGTTGTTCTTCCTATGGGGTTGCAATCCCCTTCAGTTCTTTCAGTCCTTCCCCTAACTCTTCCTTTGGGGGGGTCCCTGTTCTAGTCTGATGGTTGGCTGGGAGTATCTGCATCTGTATTGGTCAGGCTCTACGAGGGTCTCTCAGGGGACAGCTATACCAGGCTCCTGTCTAAAACCTAGGAAACTTAAAAACAGACCTNCCAGATAAGGTAATCCTCTGCTACATATGCAGCTAGAGCTATGGGTCCCTCCATTTATACTGTGGTTGGTGATTTAGTCCCTGGGAGCTTTTGGGGATAGTGGGAGGTCCAGTTAGTTGATWTTGTTGTTCTTCCTATGGGGTTGCAATCCCCTTCAGTTCTTTCAGTCCTTCCCCTAACTCTTCCTTTGGGGGGGTCCCTGTTCTAGTCTGATGGTTGGCTGGGAGTATCTGCATCTGTATTGGTCAGGCTCTACGAGGGTCTCTCAGGGGACAGCTATACCAGGCTCCTGTCTAAAACCTAGGAAACTTAAAAACAGACCTKACTTTTTTTTTAAATCTAGCTTTAGGAACTTTGTGTGACAAAAGAAAATTAACAAAACATCAATGATGGAGCTACAGAAATGGCTCAGCAGTTATAAGCATTTGGTGTTCTTCCAAGGGCCCTGAAGTCAGTTCAGAGCACACAAGCTGAGTGACTCATAAAGTCCTGTATCTCCAGCCTCTGGGGTTCTGAATCTTCTCTGTCCTCCATAACACTCACTCTCACACACTTGGGACACTCACACAGATACACACACACACACACACACACACACACACACACATACACACACACACATTTAAATATTTTAAAGAAAAAACTAAAAAACCATTGAAATGTATGTAAGTTCTCATACTTGAAGTTTAGGAAAGTACTTTCATACCTGGGAGAAAGGGTATAAATTAGTGAGAGGCATTTTGATACTTTAGATAAAAAGCAACTGGCCTAAGAAGCCTAAGAGTATTTTGTGTGGTTGATTGGTTTTGTTTGTTTGTTTGTTTGTTTGTTTGTTTGTTTGATTGGTTGGTTGGTTGGTTGGTTGGTTGGTTGGTTGGTTGGTTGGTTTTAGTTCTCTGAGACAGTGTTTCATTGTGGAGCCTTGGATATCTAGGAGCTCACTCTGTAGACCAGGCTGACCTTGGACTCAGAATCCACCTCACTCTGCACAGGTTTATTAGGAATTGGGTTGTTTGATTAAGAGGCAAATTCCTGAACCTGGGATCTGTAAGCTGGAGACTCAGAGAAACCAATAGCATAATTCCTAAAAAAAAAAAAAAAAAATTGAAAGTTTGTGAATCAAGAATTCTGTATCCAAAGCCAGAAAAGATGGGCACCTCAGCTTAAAAAGAGAAATTACCTTCATCCTTCCTTTTGCTTTATACAGATGAACTAGATGAGGTCTCGTCACATTGATGAGAGATCATATTTATTTAACATACTGACTACCTTACAAAGCACCTCCAAAGATATTTAGGAAATAATTATTTTACCATCAGTATGGGTATTCATCAATCCTGTCAGGATGACACATGATACATAATCTCTTCCTCTCAAATTGGTTCGTTTTGTGTGTTAGTTTGGTTGTTGGTAATTGACACAATATCACCATGAAATTTGTACTCAATGAGCAGGGGTTTTTATAATTTTCTTTTTAACCATTCTTTATGTAGACTAAACCAATTATCCTTTTCCCCCCAATGAATCAAATAAGCTGAACCTGATCCTTGATAAATCCAAGTTTATTCAAGGTCATAAATGTACATCCTCGAATCTCCACAAAAAACTCAGAAGCTCTCTAAGAATGCTAGTTTAAATTGCAAGTATTAAAAACTGAATACATTTCAAATACAATTTGTAAGAAAAAACTTGGCAATGCCTGTTGGCATTTCAATGCATAATAAATCTCTGATGGTTAATTATTAAGATGTAGCAGAGCTGTGGCTATCTAACTCTAGTGTGGTTTCAACTTTCACTTACATTTAAGATTAGCATTCAAATATTAAACACAGCAAAAACCCCTCCTCCTCCAACCATCAAGATGCTGTAGTAATCTCATTCAGCCAACCAACTCTGCAATGCCCATTTTTTTAAACTATTTTTTCTCCTGTCCAGGTGCATGGGTACAGCCTGCCCATTTGTCTTGCAGCTAGTGTCTAGAAGGAACTTGTTAAAGACATATCTCTCCTAACTATTCATCCTAAGCTTTTATTAATGATTTTATTCCACATGTTTTCTTCCTCACCAGGAAACTTCCTCAATTAATTTATTGTAATACTAACTTTTTGTTTTATTATTTAAAGAAACAATACCCTTTCAACTCCTCAACTTTCTGAAAATTCATTTAAGCACATGACTATTAAGTGTCTTTATCAGGGCCATTTCCTTTTACCAGCTATTGTCCAAGAGTTTTGTTTGGGGAATCTGTCTGGCTTTTATGAAAAGATTTTCCATTAGAATCAACATTAAAAAGAAAATTGGTTAGTAAAAGTAGAAAACCAGATGCCAGTCTGGTTGAAGGAGTTCAGCTGTAACTGCTGATAACACATTTCTTAATTACTGGGAGAAGAGTATATTGTGTCTGTCTTTTGTACCCTCTCCTTCTTGCCATCTCTGTGTAAGAATCCTTGCTCTTGCACTCCAGTTTGACTGCTGTTTTCTACCACATTCTTTCCAGTTCATCAATAGTTTGGGCATTTGGGGATCCAGCAGGGAAGTTTCCCTTGAAAGTAAGCGTTCATTKTGTCTTTATTGTYATGTGATGTTCTTCAGTTCTCTGAACAATTTTGTTAGCATAAAGAAATGTACTAAATGGCTCTACACCCTTCTAGAGTGAAACTCTGAAACTTAGGTTCAGTAGATGCACATATAATTACCATGTCAGAGGGTCCTTGAGCCCATTGGGTAAATATAGTCATCAATACTGTGGGAACATATGGAACATTTGAAATAAATATCATTTCTACTGAAGCAGACATGACTACAGCCAGAGTGGAAATACAAAATTTAAGATTTTTTAAATAGACTTATTACTGTTAACACATTTGCTGTTTTTAATCTGTAGCATTTTACAGATTCTCTGGGTATGTATTTACCATGTACATACAGGTACATGGCAAATGGAGAAAAACTGACAGAGCATTTCATTAGATTCCTTGTCAGTAGGATGAACAAGTCTATTCCATTGAGTTTTTAATTTAAGCCTCACAGTTTATTTTTGTTGCTTTTTTGCTTTCATCAAAACTGCCTAAGGGCAGGGTTCCAGTGAATGCTGAAAGGAGCTTAATTATTTTTCTCTCTTTGTTCACATTTATTGTTTTCTTGATCAAACAGCCTTCACATATTCAGTTCTGATTGAGGTATGTTATTTTGCTGATTAGCATTAAACAGAATAATTTATGAACTGTCTGAAGTAAATGAATAGTTGAAGTAAAAGAAAGTCATAAATTAATTTCCAATTAAACCAGAAATGATTCACAGAGGAAGTGAAAATATACTAATGACTTTGAAAAAGAATAACATTCAAAATGTTGTGGAGAAAGACAGTACATTAAGATGGTAAGAGAACACAGAAACTGAGCAAGGAACGATGTTTGTGAGCCCACTCTGCTCAGAAAAGAAATGAAGCATACACCTGTAGTTTTTGCTAACAACTTTATGTGTTGATTTGCTTAATTTCCATTATTCCTACAGAGAATATGATCTCCCAACATGGGACAATGAGACCACAAAAGTACAGCAAAGCCCAATTTGTATCTGAAGCTCATTGTAGTGGTGAAATGCACTGTTCAYGCTGTGAAAGGGAAGTAGTTTSAGGTGCTGAAGTGATATGTATGGTTTTATCACCCACCTGTCCTCTGGTTCTACTCAACGAAGGTAGAGCAAACCATTCACTTGCTGTTTGAAGTTTGCTGTTCTTCCCTGACTATTTCTCAGGGCAGCTGAACAGATAGATCTTTAAAGTCAGAGCCCCCATTTCTAAGACTCTTTCCTGGAGACTTTTTGAGAAGAAGTTTGGTAAATGTTCTTTGAACTATCTTCCAGGATACCCAAGTTCTGCTCCAAACTACCTGTAACATTATATTATCTTCCTTTTATGCACAATATGATAGATTTAAAAATAAAAATGMTATGTTTATAAGAAAAATCTTTATTTTCAACTTAAGCCTTCACTTTCAGACCACAAATAATGTGAATTAAAGATATGTCTCACCTCTCTTCAGACATTTTTACATTTTAATAAAAGTTGCATAAAATCAAAGCCAAAAGTGTATTTTTGTAGAATACTTAATTTTTAATTACATGTGTAGTGTGGGGGTACACATGAGTGAAGTTGCCCATGAAGGTCTGAAGGACCTCACCAGATCCTTTGGAACTGAAGTCACAGGCAGTTGTTAAGTTTCTTGGCATGAACTCTGGGGTCCCTTGGAAGAGCAGTATACAACCTTAACCACAGAGCATCTTTCTAGCCATAAGAGTAAGTTCTTAATACTTCCAGATGGTATATGTTAATAAACACAATGTTCCTGGCTAAAAGAATCATGAATTCTCATTAGTCAATGGTAAGATAAAGGGACAGAACACACACACACACACACACACACACACACACACCCATAATTTTTTTCTATATCAGTTTACCATCAATGTCATGCCAAGAAGCTACCTCCTTACAGGCCATCTATCTGCTCAAGCTAACATAGGATACACTGCTGTCTCAGTTGTCTTCTTATGTGTTGTTGAGTTTAGTGCACATACAGCCAACAGGCAGCATGATCTTCCCCCTAGGACAGTGAAACCCACGGAGACTACCATGGAATTACATCCTTTTATTGGATTACAAAATTTGACACAGGCTAGCTCACTGACTTAACATTTAAAACCATAATATATGCTAAATAAAACAAAAATACAAGCTGAGTGCTTCTGTAATCATCATCTGATTTCAGATCAATAAACCAAATATCTCATAGCAAAGTAATATCCACTAAAGATAACTACCAAAAAGAAAATACCAGAAGCCAGTATACCTGGTGTTTCCACTTCTGAGATCCTGATTTTTAACATTCCCTTATTTCTATGCACTCCTTTAACTTCTTTCCAAAGCCCCTATCTAACATTGCATTAACATTGCCTTTATTGACACCCCCCACCCCAGTCTCTGACTTCTCCCTCCTTTTCCCATTTCTCTGCTTCATTTTCATGTTTCTTTTTTATATCATCAAATTCCTCATAAAAAAGTAGAAACATGCAATTGAAATTTTAAAATAATTTAATGAAGAGACTGCAAATAGACCAATAGGAAAAGCCAAAGTAGCTAATGGAAAGTAAGARACAGATGCACAAGAGCAGGAGTAATGACATTCCTCTTCCAAATCATGAAGACATTAGTGGGGAAAATATGAGTAAAGGACTTTTCAGGTGTTCACATTTAACTTTCAGACTATTTTAGTAACTACTAAAATATTAACTTTGTGTATCACACCACAGCATAGATTCATTCATAGGGAAGAACTGCAGAAGCAAAAAGAATTCAAAAAGTTCAAACGTACCTGATAGAAGAGCTACCCCAGAGAGGGACAGAAAGGATGTCCCACACTCTTTCTCCTCCCAGATTTGCAGCAATAGTCAGTAGTCTTCCCCCATCCATGGTCAACAAGAAAATCAGGTCAACAACAAAGTTAAAACAATTTCATGCTAGAAATCAAGATTTGTCTTTCATGATTTTTTTTAACATTTAAGCAGTTCTACCAGTTTTAATTAGCCTTTAATTACACAATTCCTGTGGGTTTTCTCCCTTGGAACTCAAGCTTTCCAGACAGCAAGGATATTTTTGGAGTCATCAAGTTTGTGGCAATGAAACTGGCTTTGAGCCTATGACATTGCAAAGGACAGGGSCACTGATAGGTATGACAGTAGAAGTCCAATGTTTCGATGTTAGCAAATAGTATTCTCTGAATTCCACACCCAAGAGATCAGCTAAAACATAAATCAAATTAAATTTATTTCAACCCTTGAGTACAATATAAACTCTGAAGAGGAAGTGCATAGTATCTATTTTTCTTTTGTCTCTCTAAGCCTTTTTATCAGGTACAAATCATCCTCAAGCACAAAGAATAACCACTGGTTATAAAAAGAGGTACACTTCTTTCTACACATTGTAAATATCATGGCAAATGTTAAGCAATCACTGTGCTTCGGTTTGCATTAGACAATTTTGTATCATATTGATCAGCTAAACAGTCAAAATCATGGGAAGAATTTTCTTGGGATATATTTTTTTATAATATTCAACTCTTAAAACATTTAAGTGACCATTGAAGCATATCACCTTAGTGAACCAATATATGCAATCAGTTATGGGGGAATTCACAAAGTTCCTGGGAAAACCAGAACCCCTAATCTATTATTATAAAACTTTCTTTGATAATTGGCTGTTATTGACTAGGGTAAAATTCAGTTTGGCTGTTCACAGATGCTTTAAAGAAAGCATTTCATTACCTTTGAGTTGCAGAAAGTGAGTGTAATGGAAAAGAAAGAAATTATTAAGCTTTCCATCAGAAATAGCTTTTCAGGGAAAGGCTTTTCTGCCTTTATTTCAAAGGGTGAAGACAGGAAAGTTAAGTTCTAAAAATTAGCCTAGCTCTATAGATACCCAGAATCCTAGAAAAAAACACACGAGGAAAATACCRGTGTCTGAATACGTTTTTATGTCATCAAAGATCAAGAAATCAGGCCTTATGTGGTGCTTGGACTGTAATCAAAGCTAACTGGGAAGCTGAGGGAGGAGGATCAGATGTTCAGTGTCTGCCTTGATAGCTTACTAAGATAGACTCAAAATAAAAAAAGAAAAGGTGACTTGACTATCATGTGGTTGACCCTCGGTTCAGTTCCCAGTATTGGGTAAAAGGAGAGTCAGAATACCGAAATCTAGATTCTTGCCTACTTCCTTACAAGTTTGGGTTTGAAGTCTTTTGTTAGAGCTATTTGCTCTCTTTGCTAAGATGTCATTTTGTTTCTTCTGAATGTTTTTCTTAGTACATCTTTCCTTTCCTCTTCTTCAGGTCATGGGTTTGGTTCTTCAAAGATGTCCAGGGCACAGACATTTCCCAGCTATGCTCCAGAACAGAGTGAAGAGGCTCAGCCCCCGTTGTCACGGTCCAGCAGCTATGGATTCAGCTATAGCTCCAGCCTCATTCAATGACACACTGAGTCCACCRATGACCAGCAAGACAGTCTGCCCTGGACCTGCCATGGGGTCATTTTTGCCCCATGCTTCCTGGAAGACCAATTGTAGTTCAATTTAACATTGGTAGGGCCTAGCCCCTACTAGAAGGTTAAAAACTGGAGTTCTGCTTCCTTGATTCAGTGGTTAAGTCCTTTATTTATTGAATTTCTCTGGGGGAAATCTATGTTTGACCAAAAAGAAATAGAATCCAATAATATGAACACTCATCTAAATAAGAAAAATTCTTTGTGTCTGACATCAGCAGAAGTTTTAGTATGGGGAAATTTTTCCACTCCAGTTTGAGCCTGGGTGTCAATGACATTTGTCTTTAAGGTTAGGTGGACATACGGCCRGTCTTTTGAATATGATGACCCACTGCAAGTCCTGTGGCTTCTTCAGTTTTGGCAAAAACAAGTCAAGTAAGCTCTACAGTTGGCATCTTAACTCTCTATGTAAAAARGCCCAGTGACAATTAAGGGGGTGTAAAATTAGAATACTCCATTAAGAAGGGCCCTGTACCTTGAGTGTGTGTGTGTGTGTGTGTGTGTGTGTGTGTGTGTGTGTGTGTGTAAAAGTATAGCCATGGATAGTGCTATATCAACTTACAGATAAGTATATATCATCAACGCTGAGGGTGATAGGATATGCTCACTTAAATTATAGAAAACGAGTATTTTGCATTAAAATTAAGAATGTTATGTTGAATAGCTATTTTTAACATAGTGATGTTAGAAAAATTTTTTAAAAGGTCCCCTGCTAGCAACAGTATTTCTGTAGTCCCCTCTGATCCTATAAAGAGTATGTGTGGAAACACAAGAGGGAAGAGATTTGGAAGCAAGATAGCAAGCCTAGCTGTCCTGAATGTTGGTTGTCATATTGTGTGTCTAGTTAGTGTTGCCTTGTTATTGATTGTTTCTTCCTTTGGCCATCTATCAGAAATACTTGAGGAATTAGTGTAATCTGTAACTCCAAATGAAAACTCCAAAAAGTTCGAGAAAGACACAAAACTACATTTAAAGTAAACTCAGCTATCATATAGTCAAGAGAGGAGGAACAAATGTTACACAAAAGTAGATGTTAGGATTTTAAATTTCACAGATGAAGGTCACAAAGGCCATAGTCATTGGGGTTTTGGCATTCACTGTAGAATCAGAACTTATTTGACTTTAATTTTTCTTGTACAGAACTTATTTGACTGGGATGAAAGGAGAAAGTGTTTCACTTATAAATTTTTTCAGCTCTAAAATATGACAAAATACGAAGTCTGAGGGAAAATAGGAAGTTCTAGCTAATTCAGGTCAAAATAAAAATGTTTGTTGACAATTTAAGGAGTAAAAATATGAATTACTATGCCTGACACACCTGATATCATGTGACTAAACCAGATATCTATCAAGGAATCCAGATCACATTTAAAGATTAAAAAAAAAAAAAAAAAAAAAA
>BDUI01013897.1:35331-62966 GCA_002335545.1 Apodemus speciosus | reverse complement strand
ACACATCAGATTAGTAAATCTGTTTATTACCTTTGTGGATGCTGGTAGGAAATGTGGTACTTCTGGGCCAGCAATAACAAAGTTTCTTACAGTAAGATCAGAATCCATGAATACTGTGCTTTCGACATTTCTCTGAATCCCGATTCCCACAGGCTGATAAGAGGAGGCTCAGAAGCATGTGTATACACTAGGTACAGGGAGGGCCCTGGCTGGCCGAACCTTCACAACCAAGTATTGGTGCAAAACGAGTCCTGCCCTTTTTCTCCTGGAAGGGGACTTCTTCTAAAGTCGCTTGTTTTCACAAACAATGAGTAGATAGTTTGTTTCAAGAGACRATGAATGTCTCTCACAATTGGGAAGTGAAAAGACCTAGAGTATCATCCCTCAGCACTAATTATTCTTAGACCTTGTTTTGCATATTGTTTCATTTTCATGTTTTAAAAATACTTCTGTTACAAACTTTTATGATTACTCATTTTTGCATGCAGTACAACATATTTAAGTACTGAGAGCGTGAGTAAGGTGCGTAGAGCCTTGCGTTTGTCAGCACTGTATAAACGCAGCATGGTGGTGTACTCCTGAAATCCTAGCGCTTGGGGCAGGGACGGGTAGAGACAGGARGATTAGAAGTTCTAGTTCATGTTTCTTTACATAGAGAGTTTCAAAGCCTCTGGGTTAAAATGAGACCTCCATCTTAAAGCAAAACAAAATACGTATTTCCATGTTACTTAATATGGCTATATTTTGTGTTGATTTTTACTCGTATAATCTAATCTTTAACATGTTACACGTTGTAAGTATATTTATGTATTTAGTATTTAATTATTTCTGAGATAGGATCTCTTCAGAACCTTGGAGTTCATTATGTAGACCAGGCTGAACTGGGAGAAATTCATCCCCTTGTCTCTGCCTTATAAGTACTGGGATTAAAGGCATATGCCACCATGTCCGGACTATTTCTGTGTCTATATACAGTTACCAATAGTCATTCCCTCTGAGGGACCCACAGTGACACTACACAAACCCAGGTGGTCTCATACACGACTGTACTGTACATCTAAGCTAAATATTCATATAGTCATACATTTCCTACTGGACTGGTACATTCTGAGAAACATGTTATTTAATGGGTTATGTGAGAATCATAGATTATAAAACGAGGACATAGGTGGTATCATTAGACAACATAATCTTACGGGACCACCACATAAACTATGGTATACTGCTCTTTTGCTGAACAAAAGTCAAGAGATTAAATCAAGCACAGGAGAGAATTATGAAATCAAGAGAAGCGGTAAACTTTTAATTCGGTTACTGCTAGTCTAACATATTGCAGTATCACAGTACATTATTGTTTTTCATAAGTAGGGCTCTAATGATAAAATCGTACTAAGTTTATAAACTAGTGATTCTGATCATCATTAATTAAATATGTACCATATATCATTGTGCTGTAGGCTTGTTTACAGTAACACCATTGCAGATGCCTAAATAATGTTCTTTGTTATGACATTAAAATTGTTACAGTATTGCCAAATAATAGGATTTTCCATTGTATTATGATTTTATGGGATTAGAATATACGGTGTTATAGATCAAAATGAGGTTCACAATTATATTATTTATTAACATTYGTATGCATGGTGGTATTTATATTCACATTTTGTATTCCTGTTACTTATATTGGGGTAGGACTTGGGTGAGGCACACAGACTCCAGACTGCTTCCTGCATCTCACCAGATCTGTGAGGATGTGTGAGTGTCATGTCATTGACTCCATCTTGGTACCAAGTCATTCTGGTTCATTCTCAGCCCCACAGGAGAAAAGATCCGAAGCAAAGTTGAGCTGACTCGATACTTGGGCCCTGCATGCGATCTTACTCTGTTTGACTTCAGACAAGGCATCTTATGCCATCCCATTCCCAAGGTACTTGACAATGTTGGTGCCCACGCTAGGGCAATTGTGTCACATGACACCCAGGCATTAATCTACATGCTTCTTGTCTTCATCTTCAGACCCATCGTTTGGCTGTCTCCAATAAGAAGAAAAAGAAGCCTTCTAAACCAGCCAAGACCAAGAAACAGCAGGTTGGGCCACAGAGAAGAGAGCCCAGGAGAGAAGAGACTACACGGGAGGAAAATAAGACTGCTACTTCCACAGCTCTAGCTCCTTTACCTGTGTCTGCATCTGTGCCCGCACCCGCACCCGCACCCGCACCCGCACCCGAGTGAGTGTTGGCTTACAGTGAGCCAGGTGACTGTGATTTGGGATTGGGATTGGGTTCAGAGAAGCTTACTCCTGCCCTTTTCACTTTAGGTGCTGTGAGAATTGTGGAATCCACTTCTCGTGGGATGGTATCAAAAGGCAGAGACTCAAGACATTGTGCAAAGACTGCCGAGGTAAAGGGAGTTAGACAGGCCATACTGTAGACCCAATGCCAGGCCAGGCTGGAGGTTATACGTTAGAGGCTTTTGGCACATCTGGAGTCAGCCTCTGAGCCCCACTCTGTTGCCATTGTACAGCAGTAGAAGTGGAGGGTAGTGAGGTAGCGGAAGCCACACTGAAGTCTGAAGCCTGGTTTCCATTTCTCTCCCTCCTTYCACCAGCACAGAGAATTGCCTTCAACCGAGAGCAGAGGATGTTTAAGGTAAGAACAACATGTCTGTGTGTAGTCTACAGGGGAGCAGGGTGTGATAGGGCTGATAGAGGGTTTAGGATTGATGTGTTGCTTTTTTGTTTTTTGTTTTAGATAGGGACCTGGCTGTTGGTTTGTTTGTAGATCCAGTAATGGGAATTAATGTGCTGTCAGTAGACACAAGGATGAATTTAACAGAGCACTTGTAGGAGACATCATGGCGGCCTTGATGTTGGTAGTTTCTCAGCTATGGCAAGGAGGCTCCTGGGAGACTTGCATAGTAGGTATGCAAGCCTCTGGAGAGCAGCGCTCCTGGAGCCAGGGCCTTCAACCTTGCCCTTCTGTCTCTCACAGCGAGTTGGCTGTGGGGAGTGCACAGCTTGCCAGGTGAAAGAAGACTGCGGGGCATGCTCCACCTGCTGCCTGCAGCTGCCCAGTGACGTGGCCTCGGGGCTTTTCTTCAAGTGTGAGCAGAGACGCTGCCTACGGATTGTGGAGAAGGTGAGTCCAGTCCCAAGGGGTGGACCCAGGGCCTCAGTCCCTGGCCTTCATAGTCCTGACTCCACACATCACACCTCCGGCCTCCCCACAGAACCGAGGGTGTGGCATGTGTCGGGGCTGTCAGACCCAAGAGGACTGTGGCCATTGCCGCATCTGCCTTCGCTCTCCCCGCCCTGGTCTCAAGCGCCAGTGGAGGTGTTTGCAGCGGCGCTGTTTTTGGGTGAGTCGGGCTGGAGGGACTGGTGATGGTCGAGCCCAGGCTGGAGCRGAGCTCATTTTGCTATTAAATTCGCCATCACCACTGCTGTTGCTTCCTCCCAATCTGGCTTTTCCTGCCTCATGCCTTCTTTCCTTCTGTCCCACACTCACCTCCTTGGTTTTGCCTGCCTGCTTTTCTCTGCCAGCACGCTGCTCATCGCTTCCGAGGCCACCCTCAAGGATGTCAGCGGTGCCCTCCTCACGTTGTGGTGTCCCCCACTGTGAGTGCCTGACTGCACACCACCTGACACTCAATGCATGCTCTCCGCGCTCCCTGGGTCCAGTGTCTGCCTGGTGCCACCGAGCCTTAACTGTTCTTTTGGCTTCTAGGGTAAACGTGATTATAATAAGAGAGGCTCGAAGGTAGCTTCTCAACATGACTCCCAAACCCCGCCATTTCCTCCACATCCTGCATCACAGCACCCAGAGCCCACAGAGCTGGTAATACCCTGGTGGGCAGGGGGAAGGCACAACCCTAAACTTACTCTGAACTTGCCCTGATCCCAGCATATTTGCCTCTGCAGCACATCAGCGAAGTAGCACCCACATCACCTGCTGAGTTCATCTATTACTGTGTAGACGAGGACGAGCTAGTGAGTGGCCCCACCTTCCCTGCATAAGCCTAGACTCTGCGGCTGCTTCTTACCCTCAAGGAAGCAGATGCTGTACTGGAACTAGTAGGGGGTAATAGTGAGTACCAGGGTGGTATTAGCAATTGTCGGGGAAGAAACTAAGAGCTAGCAGCACAGTAACAGTGCTTCCTGTCAGGTGAACCAGCCTCGGTGGCTGGTGCAGCACAAGCAGGCTGAATAATGACCTCACAAGGGTGTACAGAGTAGGCAACACAGCTGGCATAGGAATGGGAACTCATGAATGTCAGCAGAGTCCTAACGGAAGTGAGGTCTGGAGATACGGTCTCGATAGCGGATGCCATAGTGCATTGCACAGTAATGGAGCAGCCTCAGTCCGAATGGTCTTTGAGGCCAGCTGGCACAGTGATGGTAGCATTTTGAAGTCGCAGATGCAGAGGAGAGTTAGGCTGAGCCTGGTGTGTACCTAGGTCCTCCATGAGGGTGTTGAGGATGGCCCTTAGTGACGGCACCACCGTTCCCTCCACCCCAGCAGCCCTACACGAACCAGCGGCAGAACCGCAAGTGTGGGGCCTGTGCAGCATGCCTACGGCGGATGGACTGTGGCCGCTGCGACTTCTGCTGCGACAAGCCCAAATTCGGGGGCAGCAACCAGAAGCGCCAGAAGTGTCGTTGGCGCCAGTGCCTGCAGTTTGCCATGGTGGGTGGGGCAGGAGGGGTTAGGTGCATGGGCTAGTCTGGACCTGGCCCACCTCCAGTGCTTGGGAGTGGTGGGCATGCCTGTAGCTTGGCGGGTGGTCTGGTAACTGAGTCAAGGATTAGCAGGTACTGTGTTGGGGTGAACGAGTCCAGCTAGCGCTCCCGTTGCTTGCAGGAGACTGAGTAGCAGGCTCAGTGGTGAGAACTCATGAGAGCAGCACACTGTGTTGGGCCTGACGGAAAGTTAGCAGGCTCACTGAGTAGGCCAAGGTGGGCATGGGTGAGGATGGCAGCATGGCACCTGCTGACCACAGCACCCAATCTTTGTCTCACAGAAGCGCCTGCTGCCCAGTGCTGGGTCAGGGTCTGAGGAGGGAGCAGGATTGCCTCCACATCATACTCATCGAAGGAGGCCTGCCTCTGCTCGACAGCTCCAACTGAGCTCTCCCGTAAAGGCCCCTTTGGCTGTGTTCACAAGCTCACCACGCCCTGTCCAAGGTTCAGGAAAGCAGCAAGCAGGGAGAGGCTCTGTACTGCCCCAACCTGACACAGACCTTGCGTTTTTACGAGAGGGTACCAGCAGTCTCGTGCAGGGGCCTGGCACTGCTGCAGCCTCCCCAGAAGCCCCAGTACAGGTAAGGCGCTCCTCCTCCTCTTCCAGCCCCACCCAGCCCCACCCAGCCCTGTGCTGTGGAGCGGAGACCAAGTCTGCCACCCTCCCTTATACAGGGGGCCCAGGGCTCTGCCCCTACTTGGGCTGTGGCCTCACCCCAGGTGAAGCAAGAGAAGGCGGAYGCCCCTGAGGAGTGGACAGCAGTCACAGCCCTCCTGACTTCCTCCACGTCGCAGTCTGGCTTCCCTAGCAAGGTTTGGCCAGCAATGGGTGTCCTGTTGGTGCCACACAGGTAGTCTGTAAACAAGAAGATAGTAAGCCATGATAGTGTCTCTGAGAGTGATAGGTATGCTGTTTATGACCACTCTGTTGGAAGCC
Organism: Apodemus speciosus; assembly: GCA_002335545.1. Classification (NCBI taxonomy): domain Eukaryota; kingdom Metazoa; phylum Chordata; class Mammalia; order Rodentia; family Muridae; genus Apodemus; species Apodemus speciosus. The sequence continues at coordinate 57,291 of BDUI01013897.1, read as the reverse complement.
AGCATGTCTAGCAGGCACCTTATTCTCCATAAGCAACTAATTTTGCTTAGCTCACAGGTGACTGGAGATGGCTTACAGGCAGGGAGGTGGCATTTCTTATTGATAAAGGAAGGTCTGTGTGGAATGGGCTAGCTGATAAAAAACCTGCCTCAGGCTAGCCTGTCCTAACGCTTCCCTTCCTCATTCTAGGCGGCAGTCCCAGGCCTTCCACCTGTGAAACAAGAGCCCCCTGGCCCTGAGGAGGATGGTGAGGGGAGCAAAGAGGAAGATGTCTCCGAGTCAGCCCCAGCAGAGGAGACCGGAGGGCTTGGCATACCAGTGGTCAGTGCCGGGGGAAGCGCCGGCCCTGCCTGGACCTTGCCTCATCTCCTCCCACTGTACTGACCCACAGTGTTAATTCTTCCTCAGATCACGGAGATCTTCAGCCTGGGTGGGACCCGCCTCCGAGATGCTGAAGCCTGGTGGCCAAGGTGTGCCCCGTACAGTTAGGTGTGGGGATGGGGACGTGCTGGCCGGGTATGCCCTGAGCTGTGAATCTACGGTTAGCAATTTGATTTGGTGCAGAGGGACAGAACAGTGTGCAACCATTACACTGTACAGCCGGGGGGGGGGGGGGAGTATGTGTGTGTGAGTGTGTGTGTGTGTGTGTGTGTGTGTGTGTGTACTCAGCACTGTTGATTGTTCCTGAGACCCAACCCGTTGGTTTCAGGGCTCTCCTCTTCGGGAAGGAACAGGACTGATGCTCCATGATGAGAATTGAAGGAAAACATAAAGTGAGGCTGGTTGCGACCTCCAACCTCCTTAAGAAAACCCTTGAAGAGTTAGACTTGTCAGATCACTGTTTGTGGTCTTGAAGGCCTTTGGAGAGTCCCTATGAGCCCATTATTGGGTGTGCTGTCCCCACTGATGGGAAGTCTGTAGCACACAGATGACCCTACTTGCCTGAGCAGTGGAGTTGGTTAGGGACTGGGTTTGACGAGGCCGCGCAAGCTAAGTCTATAGTTAGCTAAGTGATCTCAAGTGGATCCCCTGGTCCCCAGAGCAGCCTCTGTGGGCTGATGGGGCTGTGCCTCTCAAACCTTTGCTGTTGAGTTTCAGATACTGTGTAGACCTATCCTTGTGAATCTAGTCACAGAAGTAAGGAGAACTGCCACTGTGGTGGGAGGAGGACACCCCACGTCACCCCACGGTTAGAACAATGATTGGACCAAGCACCCAGATCCCTTTGTTCCAGCAAATAGTTTTAACAGCTAGAAACCTTGGTAGCATACCTTGTAGATAGCAGGAGGAGGCGACTGAGATCCGCCCTGGTGTTGAGCAGTTGGGGGCTCCCCCTGGTAACTACACTTAGTGTTAGTGCCTCTTAACAGACAAGTGCTATACTGTTTACATTACTAGTCTCTCGAAGAAAGAAATGTGACTATAAGATAAATAAGGAGATAGGATGGAGATACAGAATAGTAGAAAATGGTTTTGTGATGCTGTGTTTTGTACATAGCAAACCTCATTCAACAGACAGACCTCCCTCTTCTCTAGGTCCAAGGACCTTAAAAAACCTGAAGCTAAGATGCAGTAGACTGGAGGCTTCTGCTGACTGTAGCACTGAAGGTGATATTTGCAGACCGGCTTTATGAAAAACAACCTTGGTCCTCCAGGGGCTGGGCCCGGGCCTGGTTGCAGAGCTTGAGTGTGAATCAACCCTAGAAGCAAAACCTACAAGCACAACGAGGAGCAGGCCTGCTCAGTCTTTGGACCTTAGAGGAAGAGAAAGCGTAGAAGGCTGGTAGAACACCGGCCCCTCYGAGGATCTCAGTGTGATGACACGTTGGGTGGTAGGGTAGGGAGGGAGAGCCAGAGCCACTACAGACAACTCACATGAGCCATCTTCATGGTGTGTGTTGGTGGCTTCTGGGTGCCCTGGCAGTGTGTCTGAACATTTTCTCAGGGAAACAGCAGTTGCAATGSTATGTGAATAAAGGAGGGAAAGAAACGACCGTTTGCTGAGCTCCCCTGTGGGGCCAAGCGACACTTAGCCCTCACAGGAGTCCTTAGGAACATACTGATATTATGCACTTTTTCAAGTGGGTAATAGATTCAGAAGAGATGAACGTTCCCAGTGTCAAACAGTTAGTGTTGGTAGAATCTAGAAACACACCTAGGCTATAAAAGCTTTGTTCTTTAAGCCACTAAACTGTTAACTGCAATCTTCTGTGCAATAATGTATATTACAATAACAGTTTTAGTGACTTTGAAAATAGCAGAAGTCTATGAACACTGTCAGATATCCTTTACATTTTGCCTGTTGTGGTTTCGGGAATGCCCAGGCTGTGGGTGGATGGGTCACCTTGTTAGGCCCTGGATGCTGCAGAGGCTCCCTCTGTTCCCAAGTGTGTTCTTCCCCACTGCTGGCCGACAGTTTGCTGTGCCCAGACACGCTTCACTTCTGACAGCAGTGCTTGGAACTCAAGCTGTCAGCCTGACCTCTTTTCTGGCAGCAGCTTCTCTCTAATGACCTTTGTGCTTGTTTCCTGCCCTCAGCCCAAAGGTTTGTTAGGAGGCTGAGTGAATTTAGGCACTGAGGCCTGTCCGAGGACCAGTCTTGGCTCAGCCTTACCTCATTTCCCATCCTTAAAATGCCAAAAAGTGTAAAGTTTGTTACTTAACCAGCTTTACAGGGCAGGACTGAGTACCTCACCGTATGTGTGTCCTGTGTACCCCGCTGTTCACTTCATCCCAGCCCTGCTGCTTTAGGTAATGCAGATCTGGATCACTCTTGATTCCCAACTCGGAGACAGAGCTCTGCCATCTCTGCCTTTGCCCTGCTTTGCCGAGTTGGGTCCTGGAACCATGCTGCTCTTCAACCCCTAGAGTGCGCCACTTGTCCCTAGTGTCCTGGTAGCCCTGCCGGTGCTGTACTAAGGGACATGTGCTTGGTTGTCATTGGACTTGTGAATGAAGTCTGACTACTATGTGTGTTTGACTAGGGGACAATCAAAAGATCAGAAGCACTACAGCAAAGGCTGGTGTATGCATGTTAAGGACATTTTGGGAGACGTTTTACATCATGTAATTTGTGGAGATGGTTTAGCAACCTCTGGGACTGTCATTTTTATATAATGCTGGGACTTAAAGTATTCAGGATGGGGAGTCAGGAAGGGTAGGTGGATGGACATATGGGAGAATTCCATGAACAAGAGTTGGAATTCAAGAAGATGGCCTGGAACCTATGCAGTGTCTCACCGCCTCCAGCTTCAATGATGTTTGTATCCTGCAGAAGAAGCTAGTGTCCTTAGAAGCATCTGGCCTAGGACTAGAGAAGCTCGAGGAAGAGCCCAGGGAAATTGTAGCAGCTGAAGGCCTGGCTGTAGGACTTGCTGTTTCCCCAGACCAAGGTGAGACAGCAGACTAATGACAGCTTGTATGAACCTCAACATGCTTGGTGTCCCTGCACCAACCTCCCAAGTGTTAAGAACAGCCTGCTGCTTCACGCCTACTAGCCACAGCGTCTCTGTGGATGTTCTTAACTGGAAGTATGTGTATGGGGAAGGATCCCAGGAAATATAGTCTAGTCAAGCTGACATGTTAGAAAGCCACCCTGCCATGGTTCAGCTCCCAAGGGCTCACCACTCACCTGAGGATAACATAACAAAACTACATTGCTGAGAAGGGAAAGCTGAAGACCATGGATTTCATGATGGTCCCAGCAAGTAAAGAAATGTTGTCAAGCCCATCCATAACAGTCTTGCTGGTCTCAGCTGTGCTTGTGTCATTCATCCAAGTCTTGAGAGCTTGGCCCATGGTTCTCACCGTACATGATACTGAGATTTGGAAATGCAATTTTATAAGATGCACCAATATATATTACAAGTGATAAAAAGATCTCCAGGTTATTTTGGACTTTGATGCTAAAATATAGAATTGAATATACTGTGGAGAGGCCAGACCTTTTGATTTTTTTTTTTTAAGGAGTATAGAAGTTGGAAACAATTATTTCTATTTCTAAGGTGTTCTATTGTAAAATTACTTTAAAACAAATTTTCTTGTTCTATTGTTTTTTTATGTTAGTGTTTCTTTGGGGATGTAATGGTGTTGACTGCGGTGGGAGAACGGGATAGTGGGTGACAGGATCCCGTCAGTTGTGTTATCTCCTYGGCTTCAGTGGGGTGGCTGCAGGCTGAGGCTGAGGCTGAGGCCGCGCTTGCTGCTCCTCCCACCATGCAGTCTGTCAGGCTCCTCTAGGCCTAGGCTGGTTGAGAAGACCATSGGGTAGATTTTGAAGCTGGTGCCAGTTGCCCTGGAACAAAGCCTCTCTGCCTGCACCTGCAAAGCCTTGTGGTGTATGGAAAAGCTGGGTCCACTCTTCTGAGGGTGGTGACCCTGTCTAAACCGGAAGTTAGTGCCTCCAGCCTCATCAGCTGACTGTTCTTGAGTGTGAGCTTGGGATGGTCCTGTGACGTCTGCAAGCAGCTGGCTGCCTTCAGGGGTCAGCTTCCTAGGCCTTCCCAGACTCACCAACAAGACCGCTGTGGCGACCCAGTCTCAGGGTGAAGGTTGTGGGACATGCAACCCCAGTCTCTGGGGGTCTTTCACAAACCATGCTGAAGGGATTTCTTCCCCTCTGTAGAGGATATGCTGGGGGTGAGGGGACACCCACCCAAAAGCCACCACTGAGAACACTCAGATGAAGGAGTGCCTTTCTGGACATGGTCTGGAAACCCAGACAGCCTCTTAATTTTTTTCTTTTTTGTTTCAGGCTACATAAACTGTTAGCAGTAAATGAAAATGAGTATTTTACTGAGCTGCAGTTGAAAGAAGAAGTATTGTAGGAGAGAAAAGCAATTATTATTAAGAGAAGAAAGACATTGTTTTGTGGCTGAAAAGCTGAACCTGGAATTCAGGAAATGGAATCCAAATCTAGAGATGTACCATGTAGAAAATCTGAAGTGGGTGGGTTACAAATAATTAAGCACGCTAATTTGAAGAAAACCAACCTTAAACGTGTATACACGCGGATGCACTTAGTGTCTGTCAGTGACTGGCGGCATTACTGCCCTCCGCTCCTGCTCTTGTTCCCTCGCCCCAGCCCACCTAACAGGGCACCGCAGTAGCAATCAATTGGCTCTTAAGCAGTATAACTCTTACTGTTGCTGGGAACTACAACTCTGGTTTCCACGTATGCCGAGGACTGTCTAGTTTGCTGGACTGTATTGCCAGTTTTGYCTGGGACCCTGATTCTCAAGAATTGAGTATCTGGACTTCTGATCCGAAGCTGATTCCTCCATTCAGATTATTGCATCCAGCCCAGTCAAACAACTGCCCGCCCAGAATATCTGACCTGCCCTCTTCCTGTATTAGCCCAAAGTGGGAGTCCCATTTTCTGTTCAGTGTAGTAGGAAGATTTTATTCACAGATATTACTGGTTGTGTGGCTTGACAAAGCACTTCGGCTTCTTGAGCCTTCTTGATTTCGTTGCAAACTAAAGAAAGCTAATACCTTCAAGTCCTTCAACCCTGTAAGAATTTTGTCAACCTCAAAGGTTGTTTCTGAAAATACTTTGCAAATTGTAAACAACAACAAAAACAAAAAAAACACACAAAAAGAAAAAAAANGGGTAGATTTTGAAGCTGGTGCCAGTTGCCCTGGAACAAAGCCTCTCTGCCTGCACCTGCAAAGCCTTGTGGTGTATGGAAAAGCTGGGTCCACTCTTCTGAGGGTGGTGACCCTGTCTAAACCGGAAGTTAGTGCCTCCAGCCTCATCAGCTGACTGTTCTTGAGTGTGAGCTTGGGATGGTCCTGTGACGTCTGCAAGCAGCTGGCTGCCTTCAGGGGTCAGCTTCCTAGGCCTTCCCAGACTCACCAACAAGACCGCTGTGGCGACCCAGTCTCAGGGTGAAGGTTGTGGGACATGCAACCCCAGTCTCTGGGGGTCTTTCACAAACCATGCTGAAGGGATTTCTTCCCCTCTGTAGAGGATATGCTGGGGGTGAGGGGACACCCACCCAAAAGCCACCACTGAGAACACTCAGATGAAGGAGTGCCTTTCTGGACATGGTCTGGAAACCCAGACAGCCTCTTAATTTTTTTCTTTTTTGTTTCAGGCTACATAAACTGTTAGCAGTAAATGAAAATGAGTATTTTACTGAGCTGCAGTTGAAAGAAGAAGTATTGTAGGAGAGAAAAGCAATTATTATTAAGAGAAGAAAGACATTGTTTTGTGGCTGAAAAGCTGAACCTGGAATTCAGGAAATGGAATCCAAATCTAGAGATGTACCATGTAGAAAATCTGAAGTGGGTGGGTTACAAATAATTAAGCACGCTAATTTGAAGAAAACCAACCTTAAACGTGTATACACGCGGATGCACTTAGTGTCTGTCAGTGACTGGCGGCATTACTGCCCTCCGCTCCTGCTCTTGTTCCCTCGCCCCAGCCCACCTAACAGGGCACCGCAGTAGCAATCAATTGGCTCTTAAGCAGTATAACTCTTACTGTTGCTGGGAACTACAACTCTGGTTTCCACGTATGCCGAGGACTGTCTAGTTTGCTGGACTGTATTGCCAGTTTTGYCTGGGACCCTGATTCTCAAGAATTGAGTATCTGGACTTCTGATCCGAAGCTGATTCCTCCATTCAGATTATTGCATCCAGCCCAGTCAAACAACTGCCCGCCCAGAATATCTGACCTGCCCTCTTCCTGTATTAGCCCAAAGTGGGAGTCCCATTTTCTGTTCAGTGTAGTAGGAAGATTTTATTCACAGATATTACTGGTTGTGTGGCTTGACAAAGCACTTCGGCTTCTTGAGCCTTCTTGATTTCGTTGCAAACTAAAGAAAGCTAATACCTTCAAGTCCTTCAACCCTGTAAGAATTTTGTCAACCTCAAAGGTTGTTTCTGAAAATACTTTGCAAATTGTAAACAACAACAAAAACAAAAAAAACACACAAAAAGAAAAAAAATTAAAAGAAACAAGGTTGCTATGTGATTATTATCGCCATCAAGATTAATTTTGCGATAGTACAAAATTTAACCTCAAAAGGCCCACTAACTCTTCTCATTCTTTTAGGTATGTTACGTGCGATACTAGCAAAATACACTGAGTTGTGTTTTGACTCTTTTCAGTTAAAAGGTTTTAAGGTCCAATCCCTATCCCATTTGTCTTTCTGGCGAGCCCTGGAGGAAGAGAAGGAGATGGAAGGAGGTGTTGCTGTGCGGGGCAGTGGATGGGCGGGTTGATGACAGCAGGTTGCTCTGATGGGCCAGTGACTAGGGACTACTTCCACTTGGCCCGCCCACCTTCACTCTAGCAGCACGCGGGGGCGGGGTGGCGCACCATGGCAACGGGTCTCTGCGTCTAGGAAGTAGACTCCACCGGGCTTTCTAGTTTCCTGTCTCCACCATCCCAAAGAGACTTCAAGATGTACAGCCAGCGGTTTGGCACTGTTCCAAGGGAATTCAAGGGCCCCACTCCCAAAGCGGTGATCATAGTAAGTACAAGATGTGTGTGCAGGGAAACGTAGGACTTTTTCCTGACCTGGCTGAGTTCCTTCACCTGGGACGCAACTGCGTTGCAGCAGGGTTTTTGTTGCTCATTATCTACCTTTACACCCACACCCTTTCCCCCAGCCTCCAGCTTCAATCACCACTTGGGACCTTGGTGTTTCTTTTTTTTTCCCCTTCAACATTCCTCAAATGAGATCTGACTCCTTGCTATGAACTGAGGGTGTAGGAGTATTTTGGAAGGGCACTGGGCCAGGAGGCAGTTTCTGGATCTGTACTGCCTATGGTTCAACAGTGTGACGTTGAATTGGTCGTGTAACCCTAGGAAAATAGTCTATGAAAAGAGAACTGGGCTTTGAATGCTCTGTGTAATAGAATGCTCCTTTGCTGGCTAAATGAATAACTGGTGTTGAACAAAAGTGTCTCTACAGACTGGAAATAAGTTAGGTAGTTGCTTCCTAGGATGGCCTGACAATGGTAGAGAGTAATATGATTCATTTTGCTAACAATCCAGGCACTCCTCATCCATGCATATGGGTTCCTTTATTTCTGCAGAAACTTTTCTACAAGCCAGACACTCTACCCCGTGTAATCAGAGTTATGACAGGAACTCGACTGGATGTATAGCCTGAAAGAATATACAAGAGTAAATCCAGGGGCCCAGGAGTTTCCCCCTTCATTAAAAATGCCATCCACATGCTGTTTATTTCCTCCTAAATAAGCTATTAGAGGGAGATAATAGGTGTGCTGGCAACTTGAGGAAGAAAGATTTGGGCTAACCAAGAATACAGTTGTATTGCAGTCTGTAGTACATATGCCACATTTCAGTCTGCTTACACCCGGAAAAGGTAGTCTGGAAGCTGCTATGGGCTGTAAGGTCACAAGACGAGTTCATGGGGGACAGAAACAGAACACTTTAGGGTCATGTATCTTCATGCAATGTTCAGGATCCAGGCCATTTGTTGGTGACTGTTATTTATGTTCATAACCAATAAGGAACAGGAAAAAAGACATACTGCTAAAGCCAAACAGGCCTATTGAACACTGTGCTCACAAGAAAAGTAGGAGGCAAAAGAAGCCACACATGGTTCTCCTCAGGTGTCTAAGTGTCAGATAACAGAACTTCCTTAGGAGAAAGCAATACACACAGCGATGCGAGCAGCCACCAGCATGTTTCTTTTTCTCATTCGACAGATGAAAAACCCTAGGCTTGGGAGATTAGATGACTGGTTCAACACAGTGGTGAATGAGCATAGCTCAGAGCCAAGCCTGGAGGAAGTCATTGTTCTTTAAAATGGGAACCTGATATGTTGTAGTAGCAAAGTCCTTCCTTGATCTTCACAAATCCCAGCGTCTGTGTCCATTATTGTAGCTGCTTGCCACACCTGGGTTTGACCTCTGGATATGTGTTGAAATTGCTTGGAGTCACATATTGAAAAGATAATATTCTGGATATATTGGATAAATAAAATATATTATCAAAATTAATTTCTTACTTTCACGTAACTAATGCAATTACTAGAAAAACTTTTATAATATATCTATTTTGTATTATATTTCTATTGAACAGTGTGAATTTTGGTCAGTGACAACCCTGTTTCTAGTTTTTATGAGATTTACTACTGAATAAGCTCACCCTTTCTAGCTTTTTCTGAACTCTGGCCAGCTGATCAACTCAACTGTTCCAGCTCAAACTCCTCTTCAAGCTGACTGAATCAGTCTGGCTTCTCTAGGCTTCTCCTGAATTGCTCTGCTTAGCTTCATACTAATTTTGGCAATATATTCTAATTTTCTGATTCCTTCTCATTTTCTGGCTTGTTTCGTCTTCACCYGTGTCTAGCTTGTTTTCTTTCTGCAACCTGTCTCTGTGAAACTCTCCCAGTAAAAGAACCTCCTCCTCTCTCACTGGACTGCCTCTTTTAGGTAGCTTCCCTTTCCTCTGTCTCCTCATGAGGGTTGGGTGTATCCTATTCTGTCAAATCTTTCTCTGAGTTGTCACTTTGCCACTCAATTAGATATCACTTCCAAACTTAGGTGCTTCCTTCTACAAACTAACTTTACCTTAATTGCTTAGAGTTAAAGGTGTGTACTAAAGGTATGTCTTTATTCCAGCCAGAAGGATTAAAGATGTGTGTGTGCTAAGGGTTGAGCCACACCACATCTTGAAGCAGGTTTTTCCAGTAAACAACACAATCTCAGGGTTCACAGTGTGATCATATATCCTGTATCAGGGAAGGGGAGGAAGATGCTCAGTTAGAGAGAGAGTTTGAAGCCAGCCTGAGCTCCACGTCATCATGTCTTTGTACTGCAAGCCGCACAGGGCTCCTAGGTCTGGCTGCCACTGTCGTGTTGCTCACCAGTACTTGCCCTTGTCCCTCTGTTCAGTCGAGGTATACTCAGATCTTGATTCCTGTCCTTACAACTGGTGACAGTTGCATCTAGCTGGCCTGTGTGCTTCCTGTTTTCAGCTCACATGTCTACCAGAACCCTGAGTTCTTGTTTTGTCTCCTACCCAAGTGACCCTGTTCTACTTCATTGCCACAGAATCTGCACTCATAAGATACCAGGAATGTTAGACAATAGTAGTTTAATTAACTGACTCTAGACTCAAAATKATTTTGATGTGGGTTTGTGTCTCCTGATACATTTCCCACTCTAATCTCAGGTCTGCCTTCCATTTCATCCTGTTGGTTGCATCTAGGTGACTCTTCATGTCCACCAAGCCCTAAAACCCTCCATCAGTTTATCTTTGGATTCTGCCCACCCCCCCTTGAATGGTTACTACAGATAACCAATGGTTACCAGATATCCCAGTATCTGGTAATTCTGACACCAATGTTCAAAATGTAATTCATCTGAATGAACCTGCCTTGTGTCTTAAGGAATTGTTACTATCAATTAGCACCAAATTGCTACAACTTAACCAAGGATGATGGGATAAAACCCACTGCTGGAAACAGGAAGCTCAAGACTATTGGTTTTGTGGTGGCACCAGGATGCACAGATACTGAGTCATCAAGACCACCCAGAAACACTTGTCCACTCATTCATAGTGAGGAAGAGTAGGCTCAATGCTAGGAATACAGAAATGATAAGGATACAGTCAATGAGATTTCATTTAGTGTGTTGACATATTTTCAAAATGTACATACATACTCTTCCAACTGTTATGCCCAGGCCCCGCAGATCACCAGAGACCACCAGGAGTTCGACTCATATACAAAAAGCAAAGAGTCTTTATTCAAACTGGAGCTCAGACCTCTCCAACCTCTCCAATGCCAGTGGGTGGGTGTGGAAGGCTCCAAGTTGGTAAAGCCTTGTCTATTTATTACAGTTTCAGCAGGGTGAGAGGCTTTCCAATTTGACAGTTACATGATTGGTTGACATTTGAAGGTTACATCTTGGTGCATTTCTATTGACTAGTAATGATTTTATCTTGGTATGAACAATAGCAGCTTGCTTAAGCAATCTATTTTGAGACATCTGGAACATTAGGTACTTTCCTCCTAAGAGCTGATTGGCTGTTCCTATTTGTAGAATGGCTGTTTGCTAGAGGAGTGGTGGCAGTTGCTAGGTATGTCTTGGTTCCCGGAACAAATTGTGGTTTGTTTTTTTTTTTTTCTCGTAACTGAGTTCACACAAAGGACTAGCTTAGCATAAGATGGAGTCTAAATGTAAAATGGAGTTTGTATGTTAGGCTGGGTGTAGAGAACCTTATTGAGGTGCCATGCCACCTGGCAGGAACTTGACATCGACCAATGTGAAGTTCCTCTCCCAGCCTTTGAGTGGGAACTCCTGTGTTAGCCATAATCCCCTCCACCTAGCGTGGAGTGCTCAGACCAAGGTGAAGCCTATTGTTCTTCAAGGACCTGCAGTTTTCTGAGAAACACTAGCCACCTGCGGAGCAAATGAACTGGTTCTGCTGAGACACTTCCAGCCCTTTCCCCTGCCTATATATTTAGAGTTCTCCATTAAACTTTGAGACCTTGAACAGCAATGTTGTCTTGGTCTTCATCTCTTTTTGCTGCCTTCCCATACATCCCCAGCTTCCCTTCCAGGTAACCCGTTCGATGTAACTGCGGACAGTTACAGCTTGGCCCTTAACAACTTTTATTATTTTAGTGGCCATTGTGCAAACAATACATTTAAAGAAACTGAAATTGTTGAGGTCTTGGAATCACTGCACAAACCACTCAGGCACCAGTCTCAGTCAAACAGGGCTGGTTTATTGAATGTACATGCCAAGACTAGTCAATCAGGGAGGCAGCATAGACTCAGGAACTAGGCTTCATCCCTGAATGTTTTTCAGGTCCAGTTATAAAGGCAAAAACCACAATGAGCTCATGTGTAGGTACAGGAAGCACTGCCCAGAGATCAACTCTGACTCAAGCTATGTTGGCCAGCTAGACCAAATAGTTCTAACTGAACTTTATTCTGATTGGCCCTATGTGGAGCTTATGGTTGTGGAATTTCTTTCTTTCTTTTTTTTAGATTTATTTATTTTTATTTTATTTTATGTATATGAGTACACCGTAGCTGTCTTCAGACACACCAGATCCCATTACAGATGGTTGTGAGCCACCATGTGGTAGCTGGGAATTGAATTCAGGACCTCTGGGAGAATAGTCGGTGCTCTTAACCACTGAGCCATTTCTCTAGCCTGGTTGTGGAATTTCTTAAGATTAATAAACCTCAGAACATACAGAACATAATGGAGTATGTGGTCAGCATGACCCTGCTCTGAATCAAGTTGKTTTTCTGCATCAATAACATAAAACTGAGATGTCAAATCTTTTAAATTCAGACCCCATTTTAGAGAACCTGACCTAAGTTTGAACTCAGGTAAACTAACAGGCTGGTAAATAGCATTAGTTTCCAAGTTGCACCCCCCGCCCCACAACAAAATCTGAGCCTAGCTCCAGTCTCTAGGCTAATCTCCAATAAGACCAGTGTCTCCAGGTTATTTCCCCAACAAACCTGCACCCCCAGGTTACAAGCCAATCCCCTGCCTAACAACCACCAATGCAGAGGGGAGCAGAAATTAAGTTTATGATATGACTCCCAGCAGCAGCCAATTATGTTAAAGGCCACAATAGCTTTCCAATTAGATGCTTGCACACGTATCCCCTGCTTGCTGCTTACTATAAAGCCTTGCCCTGATAGATATTTGGGGCTCCCCCCCCCCACCAAACCTGTCTTGTGTGACAACAGTGTGTTGGGGTTGGGGCGACCTATTTCAAATAGAATAAAGACCCTGCTGTGAGCTACATCAGATTGGCTCCTGTCTGTGTTTTTGGGTATCACTAACATTTCCCTGGCAGTACTAAATGACCGACAAGCAGGGAACAAAATGGCTACAGCTATACTGAGGAGCAGGCTTCAACAAGTCTGTAAAGGGCTCAATTTAACATTACAAACTCAGGGTTTTTTTTGTTTTTGTTTTTGTTTTTTTTTTGGTTTTTCAAGACAGGGTTTCTCTGTGTAGCTCTGGCTGTCCTGGAACTCACTTTGGAGACCAGACTGGCCTCGAACTCAGAGATCCACCTGCCTCTGCCTCCCAAGTGCTGGGATTAAAGGCGTGCGCCCCGCCGCCGCCGCCACCACCTGGCTACAAACTCAGTTTTAAGATTCCATTTTGTGATTAACTTGCCCTCTGAGTGAACTCAGCTCCTGGAAAACCCCCAGTTTCTTCCAAGAACCATGTTACCCTGGCAACAATCATAATTCTTCTGGGCAAATAGCTACTCCACTCCTAGCAACAACCAATCAGTTCTTAAGGGGAAAGTATCTAATGTCATAAAGTAGATTGATTAAGCTAGTGACCATTGTTCATACCAAGCTGAAATCATTACTGGCCAATAGAAGTGTGCCAAGAAAATGTCAACCAATCATGTAATGGCCAAGTTGGAAAGTCCCTCACCCTGCTACAGCAACTATGATAAATAGGCAAGGCTTGTACCTGCTCAGTCCCTCCACACCTTCCACTGTTCTGGAGAGGTTGGAAGGTCCATGCTCAAGCTTGAATAAATATTCTTTGCTTTTGCATATGAATTGGACTCCTAGTGGTCTCTGGTGGTCTGTGGGGACCTCACGGATCTAACAGGCTGTCTTCTTGAAACACTTTGATCATAGCACTCACATCTCTGGTTGATTGAATCTTTTCTAGAACCCTGCCTTGCGGGTTTGTTTGTTTGTTTATANTCTGCCAGAGCCTGACATATACAGAGGCAGATGCTCTCAGCCAACCATTGAACTGATCACAGGGTCCCCAATGGAGGAGTTAAAGAAAGGACTGAAGGAGCTGAAAGGGTTTGCAACCCCATATGAAGAACAACAATATCAACCAACCAGAGCTCCCAGGGTCTAAAGCACCAACCAAAGAGTTTACATGGAGGAGGGTTCCATGACTTCCAGCTACATATGTAGCAGAAGATGACCATTTCAGACATCAATGAGAGGAAAGGCCATTGGTCTTGTGAATGCTCAATTCCCCAGAATAGGGGAATGCAAGTCAGAAAATTTGGGGGGGAGCAGGGAAGGGGAGTTGGGATGGGGGTTTTCAGTGGAAGTAATGTGGAAAGGGGTTAACATTTGAAAGTAAATAAAGCAAATATCTAATAATAAATATATAAATAAATAAATAAATAAATAAATAAAATTTCCCAACTTATCCAGAGGGTAAATTACCATTTGTTATTTCAGCTTGGAACACTTTTTTTCTGAAAAAAAAAAATACTTCTATTGAAAATAGATTTTTTTTCACATCATATATCCTGATATATAGTTTTCCCTCCCTCTCCTCTTTCCAGTTCCTCCTCTCCTCACCTTCCATTTTTTCTCCCTCTCCCTCTCTCTTGTTTGAAAACGCACAGGCCCCACTGAAGATGACACCTACACCACTCATTGGACATGGAGAAGTCACACTGGTGTCTACATAGAGCCTTCACTCCTATATGCTAGTGTCTTTGGTACAGGAAGGTATTCTGCATGCTACCAAAAGAGAAACTCCAACACAACCACAAGCCCTTTGATCCACAAAGGTGCCCTGCCTGCAAGATACACTCATGCAATGGTCGCACAAATCTTGTGGGAGTAACTGAACAATATCTAATTCGACTGTATTACCTAAGAGATAATAAGAAAACAAAATATAGTAAGATAAAATAAAAATTAACACATCAGAATTGGCCAAACAAACAAACAGAAGGAAAGGACGTCCAAGAGGAGGCAAAAGAAAGAGACTCACTTGTTCCCATATTTAGGAATGCTTAAAACACGAAACTGGAAAACATTATACACAAAGGACCTGGTGCACTGTGAGGGCCCTGGGCATGCTGCTTCAGTCCCTTTGAGTTCATATGAGATTTGCTCGTGTTAATTTAGAGGGCCCTATTTTCTTGATCTCCTTCATACACTCTGGCTCTTATACTATTTCTGCCTCCTCTTCCACAGGGTTCCCGGAAACCCGAGGAGAGGGATTTGATTGAAACATCCTATTTGGAGCTGGGTGTTCCAAGGTTTCTCACTCTCTGTGTAATGTCTGTCTATGGGTCTCTGTCTTTATTCCCATCTGCTGCAGGAGGAAGCCTCTCTGATGATGGTTGAACAAGGCACTGATCTGTGAGTATAGCAGAATGTCATTAGGAGTCACTTTTTCAGTTTATTTAACAGTATCATTTGGTTTTCCCCTAGGACCCTGGGATATCTACTCTTCATCACCCAAGCAGTATCAGGTATGGGTATGACCTTCAGTAAAATCAGATACTGTGTGGTTTCTCCCACAATGGTGGCTTTGCACCATCATTGCACTACCATATCTTGCAGGCAGGACACCATTGTAGATCCAAGGTTTGTGGTGGTGTTGGAGTTTCTCTTTTGGTGGCATGCAGAGTACCTTCCTGTACCATGTTCATTGAATTTTCTATGTGTCATCTTCAGCAGTGGGGTCATGCCACTGGGTTTTAAAGAGCAATGTATAGTCTTTGCAACAGCACAGGTTGTTTGGCTCAATTAGATGTAATCCAATCCTGGTACTGGAAGCTTCAGTTGGTGACAAGAGATGTCAAGTTGTGGCTCTGTCTCCCCAATCAATTCTAATATCATTTAGTTAACATCATGTATGTTGTGGGGAGGGAGGGGTGCTTCTACTGCATTAGGTTTCTATACTACCCGACAATTTTAGCCATCTCCCCTCATACTCTCTCCATCCACCTCACTATTTGATCCTCATGTTCCAGCTTCCCCCACCCATACACCCATAAGTATTCTATTTCCTTTTCCTACAGAGATCTATCCATTTCCCAACCCATAATCCCTTAGTCTATACCTACCCTCTGTGGTTCTATGGATTGTATCTTGTTTATCATTGACTTAAAAGCTAATATCAACACATAAGTAAATACATACCTTATTTGTTTTTCTCTGTCTGGGATACCTCAGTCAAAACTATTTCCTTCCAATTCCATCCATTTACCTGAGAATTTCATGATTTCACATTTTTAGGCCCATGATGAGCATGTTTATTCTGCTGTTCAATATTTCTGACAGTTTTCCTTATGATGATGTCAAATTTGAATGGCTAAGCATTTTCTTTTCTATTCATCTAAGGAGGAACATGGGGGATGCCATTATGCTTGAAACTTTGGATTCTTGATATCCCCAAGGTTATGTTGCTGGAGAAAATAAACTCTGGGTTAATCCATAAGAGGTTTAGGAGAACTTAAACTTCCTTATTTCTGGAAATAAGATACATGTTTTAGTACTCTATCTTTTCATGTAGCACCTACCCCATCTGCTGCATCAGCAGTGCAGATAAATGCTCATTTCTGTTCTTAGAGATAAAATAATCATTCTGTTAATGTAAACCAGGATATGCTTTAAAAGCCCAATGTACGAAACAACTGATGCAGAAAAATGAGTCCAAATAGAATCTTATTGGCCACATGTGTTATTTATAGCTCCCACAACAAATCACTTGGGAGTCAATCAGCTGAAAATTTATTCAAGGTGATTGAGAAACAATTGCCATGTTTTAATGGACTATTGCTGCCACCTGGACATTCTGAAGGGGACACTTACACTGAGGGGTTGAAAGTTACCTATTCAGCTAGGTTAGTGTCACAGCCACTTTTCACAACTATCTATTAAGATAAAGAAGTAACATTGTGTAAAGTTAGCTCAAGAAACATAAGCTAGGGCTCAGTGGCTAAGATCACTAGCTATTCTGCTAGAGGACTCAGGTATGATCCCCACACTCACATGCCAGCTCACAACCATCTGTAATTACATTTCCATGGGATCTATTACCTTCTCCTGGCCTCAGTGAGCACCTAGCATGTACTTCATGCACACTCTGGGACCTTAAGCAACCAGTTGAAAGATTGTGGGCTTCATTTTGAGAATTTTGTCTCCATTTCTAAATAAAAGGAGGAGGTGGGGGAAGGAGGAAGAAGGGAGGGAAGGATAGAAAAGTGAGGAAAGAAAAAGAAATTTAAAAAATAAAGGAAAGGAGCATCAGAGTCCAAGAACACAAAACTAACCCTGTGCCAACTTAGCTACTGTAGTTCTACCCATGTGGTCCTATCTAAGGTATCTACCCTCACTGACTTTTCTTGCTTTCTTCATGGGGGTAGGAAATGGAGCAAATACCACTTGTGAGTGCATTTTTTAAAATATACATCATTCTTTAACTGCTTCTTTCTGAGTCCTAATTTGTCAATCTCCTTGCATAATTTAACTGGAAAACATAATAAATGCCTGCATATTTTTTGCTATTTCTTCACAAACCCTGTGCCCAGTACTTCCAAACGGGTGTCTGATGTGATAAAGAAGTCGTCAGTTCCATCAAGGGTGTTCTCAAGTTCCAATGCCAATATTTCCAAATCTTCCTTACTCTTACCTCCACTCCCACCCCTGATCAGGACAGAACATAAAGCTTCTATGTTTCACATGCATTCTGACCTTCATTTAAAAATAAATGGAGGAGGGAGCTATAGAGATTGTTCAGTGGTTAGAAACATTGTCTGCTCTTGCAGAAGACCTAGGTTTGATCCCCAGCAGCCACATGGAGGTCCACAACTGCATGTGACTTTTGTCCCAAGAGATCTGACACCTTCTTCTGACCTCCATGAGCACCAGGCATGCAGGTGTTGTACAGACATACATGCAGGMAAAACACTCAATACATGCAATGAAGAAAATTTAAAAAAAATAAATGAGTAAGTTTGGAATATGACATGGTGTCTTATCCTCATGTTAAGTCTTGTTATTGAGCTAAGGAAGTTGATTATTGCTTTTGTTAAGTGTTCTGTCATGAGAAAAGGACTAGACCCTACACATATCCATACATCATCTATATATTATGAGTTTAAGCAATGCTCTTCAGGGCCCTTTGGCCATAGGATCTAGGCTCAATTCCTAGTGTCCATGTCAGGTGTCTCACAGCTCTCTGTAATGCAAACTCTGGCCTTGGAGGGCACATGTACTGATGTGCTCACCTGCAGACACATACAGCCATAAACCACAACTAAAAATATATCTGAAAAAGATTGAAAATAAAAATGTTATACCAATAAGACAGTGTGTCATGAAGGATGGGGGGACTCTAAGGAGGATTCCCAAAATGGAATAATGGTTGAATTTTGGTGGGAATGGAAAGCACCTAAGAAGCCTGTACCATGTATCACAGAACCATATTTGAATTAGGGTTTTATCACTGTGAAGAGACACCATGACCAAGGCAACTCTTATAAAGGAAAACATTTAATTGGGGCAGCCTTAGATCCAGAGGTTCACTCAATTATCATCATGGCAGGAAACATGGGAGCATGCAGGCAGACATGGTGCTGGAGTAGCTAAGAGTTCTACATTTTGATCTGCAGGCAGCAGAAGGAGACTGTCTTCCATAGGCAGCCGAGAGGAGAATGGATCACAGGGCTGACTTGAGCATATATATAAGATATCAAATACAGCCTACACAGTGATGCACTTCCTTCAACAAGACCACACCTATTACAACAAGGCCATACTTCCTAATAGTACCACTCCTTAAGAGTCAAGCATCCAAACACATGAGTCTGTGGGGGCCAAACCTATTCAAACCACCATAATATCCAATTCCACCATACCTAAAATGTTCAGTTTAGAGCTGTCTTGAAGAATGTTATGTAATGGTAAGTGTCTTGGGATTTTATTGCT
The DNA here is from genome assembly GCA_002335545.1 of Apodemus speciosus. Classification (NCBI taxonomy): domain Eukaryota; kingdom Metazoa; phylum Chordata; class Mammalia; order Rodentia; family Muridae; genus Apodemus; species Apodemus speciosus. The sequence continues at coordinate 38,601 of BDUI01013897.1, read as the reverse complement.
GAGACCATAGCAACTCTAACAAAGGAAAACATTTGAGGCTGGCTTACAGTTCAGAGATTGAGTCTGTTATTGATATGGAGAAAACACGGTGGCATGCAGGCAGACGTGGTGCTGGAGAGGTAGCTGAAAGTTTGACATCTAGATAAGCAGGCAGCAGGAAGAGTCAGAAAGCCCTGGCTTGAGCATATGAGAACTCAAAGCTCCTGCCCACTGCCCCCAGTGACACACTTCCTCCAACAAGGCCACACCTACTTCAACTGTGCCTTACCTCAAATAATGCCACTCCCTGTGCTCTTCCCCCCATGCCCTTGAGCATGCTAAATAGACCTTAAGTGTTTGCCACACTTGGACCTTAATGATGCAGGTGGAGTCAATTTCCTACAGGAGTAGACTGCCCACTGAGCTTGTTTTGCAACTCAATCCATCTGAAATCCTTCTCACCACCACCTCCCCCCCCCCTTGCAGTCCTTTTTCATTTCCAGCTCCCTTTTCAGGTAACACAGTTCATCTATGGCTGCTGGACAGCTACAACTTCATATGAGTCTATGGGGGCATTTTCATTCAGACTACTACAGTGAGCTTGTGCTACCTGTGCAGTCTTGTATGGTACTCATAAGCCTCAAGCACGAGTAATGTAAATGCCTTAATACTGTGATGAAGGAACTGAAATTTCAGTTTTATTTATTTCATCTTAACATGTTTGGAGTGGATAGATGTCTCAGCAGTTAAGGGCACTTATCATGATTGCAGAGGACCTGGATTGGAACTCCCAGCACCAACATGATGGCTTTACATCCAACTGTAACTCTAGTTCCAAAGGATCCAAAGCCCTCTTCTGATTTCCATGAATACTTGTCAGGCATGTATTGCACAGAAATACATGCAGGCAAAACACTTATACACACAAAATAAAATGAATATCTATATGCAGTAAGTGATACTTCCATTAAGCAGTGCAGGTCTTATTGGTATTTGAGCTCATGTGAGTCAATTCATATAAAGTTGTGAATTCTATCAAAGTTGATGCCCTATGGTGATTTAAATGTGCTTGGTCCAGGGAGAGATGCTGTTAGGAGGTGTGGCCTCAGAGTAGGTGTGTCCTTATTGGAGGAAGTATGTCACTTTAGCGATGAGCTTTGAAACCCTCCTCCTAGTTACCTGGAAGTCAGTCTTCTACTGATTGCCTTCCGATCAAGATGTAGAACTCTCAGCAGCTCCAGTGCCATGCCTTCCTGGAAGCTGCCAGGCTTCCTGCCATAATGATAATGGACTCAACCTAAGAACCTGTAAGCCAGCCCCAATTAAATGTTGAAAAAGTTGCCTTATTCAACTAACCTGAACCCTCAGGGCTCTCTGAGTCTGAACCACCAACCAAAGAACATACGCGTGCTAGACCTAGGCCTCCCAGCTCATATATAGTAGATGTGCAGCTTGGTCTTCATGTGGGTCCTAAACAACTAGAGTAGGGGCTATCCCAAAAGCCATTAACTGCATATGGAATATGTTCTACTAGCTGGACTGCCTTGTCTGGCCTCAGTGGGAGAGGATGTGCCTAGCCTCACAGAGACTTGGAGTGCCAGGGTGGGGTGGGATACCCAGGAGGCTCCCATCTTCTCAGAGGAGAAGGGGACGGGGAGGGAATGTGGGAGGGGTGACTAGGTGGGAGGCAGCAAGTGGAGCTTGGCACTGTGAGAGGCCAAGGATGGCCATTGGTGAAGGTGCAGCCTCAGTTGCAGTTGATGGCCCAGGACTGAAGGGGTCATGCAAAGATGCGGATACTTGGTACCATAAAGGGAGCCTATGAGAGTCTATTGCTGAACCCTAGTTGCAGTGGATGACACCAGCATATTGAAGATGCCAGTACCATGAGATGATCACCAAGAACAGCAGCAGCAGAGCAGTGGAATCAACCAGAGCCTAGAGTGTTACAGAGAGCAGAGCTGTAGATGTGACCCAAGCCCTTTGGAGGATCATGTGTGGATCCCAGACACTGGAACAAGAAGTTGTAACACTGAAGTTGCCTTGGAGACCCCAAGATATTTGAGATGCCAGAGTTATGGGACACCTGCTGAGGAAAGCTGCTATCAGGGAGTAGAATCACCCAAAAAATTGTGCTACAGTCAACAAAGATGAAAGAAGTTGGACATCAGATGCTGAGTTCCGAGTTTGCCCAGCTGGCTTTTGGTTTTGCTTTGTCCAGTATTTCCTCACCATGATGTTTTGGAATGGTAATGTACATCCTGTAAGATGTTGGAGGTATGTGAAATGCATTTTGATTTCAATTTTATAGAGGATTACAGTTTAACAATTGGATGAATTTCTGAAGAGACATTGTACTTTGGACTTTTAACATTGTTGAAACTGTTACAGACTATGGAAATTTTGAAGTTGGACTATTTTGTATTGTGCTATGTTTAGGTATGGCCCCCATTTACTCATGTGTTTGAACAAGCCTATGGGGTCAGGGAGTAGAATGTGATGGTTTGTATATGCTTGGTCCATGGTGTGGCACTGTTAGGAGGTGTGGCCTTGTTGGAGTAGGTGTGGCCTTGTTGGAGGAAGTGYGTCATTGTGGGGATGGGATTAGAGATCCTCCTCCATCCTTCCTGAAGGATAGTAGTCTGCTCCTGGCTTCCTTTGGATGAAGATGCAGAACTCTCAGCTCCACCTGCACCATGCTTACCTGGATATTGCCATCTTCCCACCTCAATGATAAAGAACTGAACCTCTGAACCTGTAAGCCAGCCCCAATTAAATGTTATCCAATATAAGAGTTGCCTTGGTCATGGCATCTTTTCACAGCAATGAAACCCCGAACTAAAACATGCCCTAAATCTATAGCAAACAACCAAGATGGCACAGAAATGTGATTAATCAGAGAAGTTTTGAAGCTTCCAAGGTAACAAGCCTTTTAAGACACTTGTAATACCAATGTGGCCTGGAGCAAGCTCATACTTTTCAGTCATTTAAGTTCCTTCTTATTTTCCAAAATCAAATTGTTAAAGCATGGGCCCTGTCTTGGATACTAACATCAAGCAATCATAAAAAGCCAGCCAGAAACTGTGACCACCAGTGAATCAAACACAACACTTGCCTAGAAACACATACCCAGAAACACTGCTTTTATACTAAAAACACCATTCTTTCTCCTCTTAGCCACAGAACAGAAGTCAATGACCAGTACACTCATATCTATACTTTATCCAAGAAAGTGCAGAAAGGGGACCAGTCTTTTTTTTTTTTTTTTTTTGGTTTTTCGAGACAGGGTTT